>JAJKFI010000020.1:6819293-6839472 GCA_029204185.1 Lerista edwardsae
GGGCTGCAATCTCCTCTTCGGCCATTGTGTGCTACCCTGCAGGAAACACAAGAGAAAGTACATCAGAGTCATAGCTTTCCTCCTGGGTGGATAGAGACGCATCTCAAGTCCCGCCCTTGGTTAGAAGCTGTATCCAGCAATATGCCATTCACAAGAGAGTGCATGCTCAGGAACACATAGTTAAGGTACATGAAATCTGTATTTAGTTATGTCTTAATCATATGCAAGTGCCTGGCTAGTTTAGAGGGCTACCTAATCCATTCTTATTGTTATAACGAAGAATGACTTCTCAGCAGTTCATAGTCTACCTCGATGACAATAAGGGAAGCAAGCAAAGCAAGGACCTTCTACATGTCTACCGGTGTTCTTTTTGAAGAATATATCAGCCACCATTGGCATTCCTAGGCTGTGAAGACAATATTATATGCTCTTATATACCTAACATGCATTAAGCAGGCTCTCAGAGGTTTCTAGGAAGTCAGTCAGCAGGCCACCAGCTAAGCACGTAGCTCGCTTTACTCCACAGAAAGCAGACTTAGTGTCATACAAGGGTGAACTGGTTTTGTCAGTCTATGCCAGGAGTAGGCAACCAACATGAGCTACTTAACAAAATGATCAACTAGCAAAGAGCTACTGTGATCTCCCCATATTTAACTGTTAAAAAAAAAAATCACCAGAGCAAGGCAGCAGAGCAGGGGATCCTTCCAAGAAGCACACACAGCAGCAGATCATTAATAAATACAACCCTCACAGTCCTAGTTTCTCCTCCCACCCACCCCCAATATTTAGATGTAGAGAAAAGGTTGCTAGAGCAAGGGAGCAAGCCACAAGCTACTGGTAACCAACCAAAGAACTACTGGTAGAGCACAAGCCCCTGATCTATGCATACAAGGAACTCAACTATTCTGGTCCGTCATGGATGGGACTAATGTGCAATGCAACATGGGATAGGACAAGTCAAGGACTGCAGTACCCACACATTACTATCCAAGGTTAGATCATGAATGCCCATTCACCCCTTTCCTAGCCAAGAAGAACTACCATTTCAATCAAGTGGTGCTCTAATGAAGGGGTCCTGGAAATCAGGCCGTCACCACAGAAGCACAGCACTGTACATGAAGGACCCATAGTCAGCCCCCACCCCTTCACAGCACAGGCAACAGCATTTCCATTCCACACCCCAGAACCCAAGTTTGTCTGTATTCTCTATGTAAACTATGTCCTCCGTTTCTCCCTCACTGGAGACTTTCAAGCAGAGGCTTGACAGGCACCTGCTGGAGATGCCTGGATTTCCTGCTTACAACAGGGGTTGGACTAGATGACCTTGTAGGTACAGCAGGACAGACATACTAAACAGGCAGGGATACGACAATGCTTACTTGACACAGAGCCAGTCACCGCCGAACAAGCGCAAATAAAAATCCCACTCATGTTTCACACTGCCAGGGACCCCTTTTCACACCCCAGCCAGAAGGCAACTGGGTGTCACGTTCCCCACGCAAGGAAGCCTCCCCCGGGTCCCTTCCCTTGCAGGCAAAGCAGCAGGGCGAGCCAGAGTCTCGGAGGTTGACTGCACACGACTCGACGCCGACACCTAGCTGAGCTGCGGCAGCCTCTCACGGCCAGTCGCAGAGGTGGGACCGCTCGGCCTGAAGCTTCATGAGAAGCCACCGCTGCGCGCCCCAAGGAGCCGGGGTGCGAAGGGGCCGGCCGGCCGGCCAGGCCACTCACCTCAGAAGCCTCTCAGCCAGGCACACCAGTTCGGCAACGGAGAAAAGCCAGTGAAAACTCTTCCACACAAAAAGCGCGCGCCTTTGCTGTTTTCAAGCGCGCCGATCCGGGGCCCTCGCACGCCTATTGGTGCCCGCGGATCCGACCCCGCCCCTCGCCTCCCTGATTGGTGGCGCTTCGTCACGGAACGCGCTTCCCTCCCTTTTTTTTTAATTTAAAAATGGCTGTTATGGTAACCGACCGCCTTTTTAGACTAGAACTGCAATTCCCAGAATCCCCTTGCAAGCTTTTTCAAAGGCGGGGCCTCCTACTTGTAGCTGTGTTGGGGCCGGGGCCACCGGGCGGCTTCATTATGTGAGAGTTCTGTTCTGGAGACTACAACCCCCAGCATGCCTCACGCGGGATCCGGGAAGCGTTTCCGGCTGGCGGAGACGGTCGGTGGTAAACATTCAGGTATAGACGGCAGCTATAAAGTCTTTCTTCTCCCGCTTCATATTTTTGACGGGTCTATATCGTGGCTCCTGGGTGTCTGATGCAGTTAGAATGGGCTGTTGTTTCTCTGGGGCAAGGGGGACGTAGATTCGCTCAGTACTCAGAGTGTTGGCTGTAGCCTTCTTGGAATGGCTTCTTCGAGAGTCCCTTTCCCTTTATCTGCGAAGGAGTTCCGGGTATTACGTACTCCTTGTCCTCCGTTGAATCCTCACAACAGCTCTATGAGATGGATTAACTTGTTGTGATGATGGATTCAACATCACTTTATGAGTGGGTTTCCAAATCAAGTCTCCCTGGTGTAAGCTCTTTTTTCTCTTTTTTTCTCCAGCACCCTGTTATTATTATCATGAACACATGTTGTTGACCCACGAAATAGGCTACTGAAACAATCCATTTCATGGGCTTTCAGCTCTGCTATTTGTGATAACTGGGCTCTAGTCCATTGAACCAGTTGGGTGGCAGTAAATTTATTAGCTGTAAGAGAAACCAGTTTTGTTGTTTGGGCTAAGAAATCCTGGTTTGCGATCTTGCAGACAATATATGGACAGGGGGAGAAATCTCTCTTTTGGAAGGAATTCATCAGATGACCATGGAACAAGTCACGAGAGGTTTTTTTCCCCTTCAAATGAAAATACTTGTGTCTGACTTCCCAAGTCCTTCCACATAAGGCTGTAGGCATAAGAGCACAATCCTAACCTGGAGTTAGGCCAGGACAGTTAGGGCAGCAAAGCTTGGCTGCCATAAGGGACACCGTAAAGTGCATTTGGACCACTCTTGGAGTCAGGGAGGATGGCGCACATCTCAGACAAATCAAACAACAACAAAAAACACCTGGTTGATCAGCGCAATCTGAATCCGACCAGACCCTTCTGTTTTCTTTGTTTCCCATTACAGATTCTACTTGGAGCTCAGATTGGGGCTTCACTGAAGCAGGTTCTCCCAGTGACTCTGACACCATGTCTCTCTCTGAGTGTTACATTGCAGTGAAACTTGCTGATCAACCCCTGGCTCCCAAATCAATCCTGCGGCTGCCAGAAATGGAGCTGGGCGAGTGCCCATTGGGTGGCTGCAGCATCTCATACCTGAAACAGCTAATCACTGGGAAGCTACAGGAATCTGTCCCTGACCCGGAACTCATTGGTAAGCAGCTATTTTAATTTGTGTGATATTAGAAATTTCAAGGACATGATTCTATGCCAATGAATGGGGCTTTGAGCTGGGGAAGGTTGTATGCAAGGGTGTCTTGTGGTGGCCTGGCCAGCAGTGGAAGGAGCATAGCCATTACCAAAGAGGCCCCCTCCCCCATTTTGGATTTAAGCATCCATTTGGGACTATTGCTAGCCTGGTGCCTTGCTAGCCTGGGAAAGCTTCTGTCTTTTTAATGAAGAGAATTGCTAGGCTGGCAGGCAATCTTGATAAGAAAATGGGAATCTGAATGGACCGAGCCCACCCACTGTAATGCAATCAAAACAAATCCTTGCCACTGATTGAATAAGCACCTCTAGAGTTCTATCTGCTTTGCATGCATATTGGGTAATAATGTCTCACTTACTGAGTCCCCCGAGCCCTGCTGCCTATTGTTCTTTGTCACCTTGGGAGGTCAGGAACCTCCCTTGTCTTTTGTTTCAAACTCAGCATAGCTCCTAGTCCATCCATGCCTTTTGAAGCAGCCTTCCTGGCAGATACTCTAACCCCAGACTTCCCTGGAACAATCAGCCAAATTGCCTATTCTTGCCTCCTTCCCATGACCTGAATTCTGCTATGCCAAAGCCCTGCTTAGTATCCTGAACCCGGCAACTCACCAGAGACTTCTAGGACTTCCTTGAACCAAAGTGCTTGCTGAGCATCCAAGACATTTTACCTTTTTACCCAGTGGGTAATTAATCTGTGGAACTCCTTGCCACAGGAGGTGGTGATGGTATCTGGCCTAGATAAAAAAGGGGATTGCCTTTAAAAGGGGATTGGTCAGATTTCTGGAGGAAAAGTCCATTGTGGGCTATAGGCCTTGATGGGTTGTGCAACCTTCTTACATTAGTAGTAGGCTACTACTTCAGAATGCCAGGTGCAGGGGAGTGGCAACAGGATGCAGGCATCTTGTTGTCTCGTGTGCTCCCTGAGGCACCTGATGGGTCATTGTGAGTTACAGGAAGGTGGACTAGACGGACCTTTGGCCTGATCCAGCAGTGCTCTTCTTATGTTCTTAACACATGCCGTAGCCAGTGCAGAGCATGTATTTTGCCTTTACCACTACCTGTATTTTGAAGCTCCATAGTATTTTTTGCAGCCAGCCATATTGCTCAGAAAACTGAAAATGTACCATATTTTGCTACTTTCTCCTTGGCCTGTTAAGACCATAATTGACAGATACGTCCACTTCCTCTACAAATTCTGAGTTGTCTTTCAGATCTGATCTACTGTGGCCGCAAACTACGGGATGACCAAACACTTGAATTCTATGGGATCCAGTCAGGCTCCACAGTCCACGTCCTCCGCAAGTCCTGGCCTGAGCCGGAGCAAAAACCAGGTGAGAATCTTGGGAGAGGCAGTATTGGTATGCTGGGGTGGTGGTAGGCAATTAAATTTGGGGGAAAGGGGCAGTTAGTACGAAGCAAAAGAACCTTCCTTTCTGCTCAGTTCCTTCTCTTAATGATGCTTTTGTACCGCCGTTTTTTGACTGTGCAAAGGTCTTCACATGTATTGTTGGAATTCTTACAACTCCAGTCCTGTAAGGCAGTGGTAAGGCAGTCCTACTCAGACTTTGGGAACCAAGTTGAGTGCTTGCAGGGGTGGGGACTGGGATGGGAGGGTGCCCTGATGGTGCCACAGTGATCACAGCACCACGGGCACCCAGGGGCTTTTTAGCTTACCTGGGGGGTTGCGCTGGCCTTGGGCAGATTCTGGGGGCCCCACAGCCCCCTGCTGCTGCTGTTTTTGCACCAAAATCAGAAGTGCAGTCCAACTGCAACACAGAGCAATTTGGAGCCTCTGCAGGGTCTCCCCCAGACCCTGCCCAAGGCCAGCGTGACCCCCCTCCCCACAGCTAGGCTAAAAGCTCCTTGGTGCCTGCTGTGCCGTGATAACTGCAGTGCCATTGGGACACTCATAACTGGGCCACTCCCCTTAAGGGGGAATGGCCCAGTTTGGCTCCACTTTAGAAACCACTGCTGTAAGTCACTATTATCCCCCTAGAGCTGAGATTGAGAAAGTGGCTAGCCTAAGGCCACCAAGTGAGTGTTTGCTTTTGAGCTGATCTGTGCGATTCCTGCAGAGATGTGACCGTGTGTCCTGCTCTTCCTTCTATTCCCCTAGAGCCTGTGGATAAAGTTGCAGCCGTACGAGAGTTCCGAGTCCTCCACACTGCCTTGCACAGCAGTCACGTCTTCAGAGACTCAGTGAGTATACTTGGCCTTCCTGAATCTGGGCTGCCCACTTCACAGGAGAGTGGGAAGAACGGGTAATGGCCAGCTGTGCCAACAGTTTTTGGGTTCTCCAATACCCATTGTGGATTCCTTGCCTGACCTGGCTGATACTTCTGGGTTGCCCATGCAGGTCTTCAAGATGCTAGGAAATAAGGAGTCCCTGGATCAGATCATTGTGGCCACGCCTGGTCTAAGCAACGATCCCATCGCTTTGGGTGAGTTGAGCCAAAAGAGGGTTTAGTCTGTATGGAAAGGCAAGACCACTCCATGTTTATATCAATCTGTCAGCGCTAATTGGGAAAAGCTGGGGGCCACAGATATCTCGCTGGCCTTGGCGTTTCAGCCCAAGTCAGGATTGCGCCCTCAGTCTCTTAGCCACTGTGCTACACCAGCTCTCACCAGATTTCTCTCTCTTTGACTGTGATCGTTTCTGTGTCTGACAGGAGTCTTGCAGGATAAGGACCTTTTCTCTGTCTTTGCCGACCCAGCCATGTTGGACACGTAAGTATGCAGATCAGTAAGTATGCAGATCAGTAAGCATGCAGATCAGCACGTACCAAGGCCCAAGTAACAGCCATAGCTCAACACTGCCCGCCTCCTTCATAGGCAAGAGGCGAGCTCTTCCATCCCACCTTGGCCAAACCCAACCTGCTATTGTAGCTGGTGTTCTGAGCCTTCTCCCATATAGCAGTCAGCTCTTGAACGTGCCTTTGAGAACAAAGGGCCCAATCCTATCCAACTGTCCAGCACTGATATAGCCACAATGTAGCCCTGACATTTCCTTACCTTGAGGAGGCCTCCGCAGCTGTCTCCTCCCCACACAGGATGCAGTGCATACCCTGTTGGCACAGCTGCATCAGCGCTGGAACATTGGTTAGGATTGGGCCCAAAGTCTGCTGTTAGGAGCCACTTGGATTTGAAATTGGCAAGTCTTCCTGCATTTTGTGGCTTCTCTTTCTAACCAAATATAGCTCTTGTGTCTTGGAAAATAACAAGGAACTCACTGCATCCCAATCCTCTGGAAATAACAGTGGTCCTGCAGGGCTTGCCATTAATTCATAGGGATGATCCCCGAACGAGTTCACACCTAGTTCCTGAATGACTTTTAAGGCACAGTCCTAACCTACTTTCCAGCACCGGGCAATGCAGCTTTCAGGTGAGGGAACAAACATTCCCTTACCTTGAGGAGATCTCCATGACTGCCCCCCAACTGCAGGATGCAACAATACCCCATTGGCACAGCTATATCAGTGCTGGAAGGTTGATTAGGAATGTTCCCTTAAAGGTTGTTTTGGGACAGGAGAGTTTAGAAGTAGGACACCCTGTTGAATCTGAATCGGCACAGAACCCAGATTTTTGATGCTTCTGCCCCCATCCTCCCCAAGCTCATCACCAGGTTTTCTCTTTCTAGGCTCATCCCAACTCATCCTGCTTTGGTTAATGCTATCGTCCTGGTTCTTCATTCTGTGGCAGGGAGCACACCCTTGCCTACTCCAGAGACCTCTTCCCGAAGCATGCCTTCTAGCTCCTACCGGGATATGCCAGGTGAGTGCTGCCTTCCAGCCTGACATTCTTTGAGCATTCTTTAGTTTGGGCCTGGTTTACTTAAGGAAACTGCATATATGAGAGAGAGAGAGAGAGAGAGAGAGAGAGAGAGAGAGAGAGAGAACTGCTGCCACCATTAGTGGCAATAACATGTTCCTAGCATCAGACATTGGCTAGGCAGTCTCCAGACATTTAAAGCAACACCCATCATTGACATCTACCATCACGGAGCCACATTTCCTATGGAAAGAAATAATACAGAGGAGAATTCTGGCTGTTGTGGCTGAATCTGTTTCCTTTCCCCACAGTCAGAATCATGGGGTTGTGTTTTAAGGAAGTAATGATGAAGCCCTGTTGAAAGCGATGAGACAAGTTTGTCGGGGCTCCCTTAAATCTTGTGCATTTCAGTAGGAATTAGGACACATCCTTGCTTTTTTGTAATTACCACTTCTGTAGTGTTCCTTTTTATGGATGAAAACATGTCTTGCCTGTCCAGTTATGAAAATGTAGCATAAAACAAAGAGAACAAGAGGCAGCAATTACAAAAGGAAGTCATCATCGTAACAATACATAATGGGCACAGTGATAAAAAGGCACATCTCCAATCTTATAGGAACAGAACTAGCATCCCATGTATTCCCTGTCCAATTCAAGGGCTCATTATTACCCTTTGAGCATTCTTTAGTTTGGGCCTGGTTTACTTAAGGACCACCTGTTGAGATCTTCCCAGGATACCCTTCTTTGCATACTGTTGCTGTTGAAGGCTTGGCTGATGTGCATGCAATGTGGGCCTTCTGCGTCTCTTTCTGTAGATGACCGAAAGTTTTACCATAATAGTGAAGGACATTGATATACTGTCAATTGATAGGAATACGGGGCCCCTGAAGTCAAGGCACCTGAACTGGATAGGTGTTTTTGCCGGGTTTGCACAGATAAAATTCAAACTACCTTCCATTAATCCAACTATTGGTCCATCTAACTCGATATTATCCAACTGACTGGCAGGATATCTCCAGGATTTCAGACGGGGCTCTTTTCCAGTCTGGAGATGCCTAGGAGTGAACTTGTGATTTTTCTGCATGCCAAGCAGGTGTTCCAGCCAGATCTCAAGCAAGAGGTCTGGTTCTGGGAAGAGGAGAATGCAGCTGTCAGCAGAGTAGCCATTGATTATCAAGCATCCAGGGAAAGAGAAGGGCAAGATAATTGTTATTGATTGACTCTGGCGTTCAGGCCTGGCCCATCCCTGATATCAGCTGGTTAATTCAGGCAACAGACTGGTGGGGTGTACCCACCTCTGTCCACCCACCCTCCTCTTCCTGCTCCCTGAATTGGAAAGGGACGGAAGGGTGGGTGGAAGAAGAAATGTGGAAGAGAAAAGAGGGGGTGGGCTAGAGGCTCTCCAGGGAGAGTGCGGGGCAGACACTGGTGCATCTCCAGGTAAGGGAGGGGCAGCCTTTGGCACGGCGCATCAGATACCAGGAGGTCTTGGACCAGCCCTGATGGGGATGCAGGCAGGGGGGAAACATACAGTGCTAGAATTTTACTTTGAGATACCGTGTATGGAATGCTGAAACTCCTGTTTTGCCCTCTACTGCTCTGTGCCACAGTTGTCATCCACCTGGACATGAGTTTGGGGTAGACTGTGCATCACTGTGGTCTCTTCTTTTGGACAGGTGGTTTCTTGTTTGAAGGTCTCTCCGACGATGAAGATGACTTCCATCAGGTAAAGTCAAGGGCCAAGAATGTGGTGGGCATCACTTTGGAGACCACTCCAAAGTAGGAGTCCGGAAACTGGAGTGACCTGCAACATACAATCGACAACCCTCTCTCTTGTTATGCAGTTGTTTTCATACCCCATTTCTCTCTAATGTAGAGAGATTTGACCAAAGGCACATTATTGCATAGGGTTAAGTTATGGGATTCTGTAAAAGTCCATCCGATTCACAGTACTAGAGAGTTCAGCAGTGTTTATAAACAGTGCTGAATATATTTAGTACACCAGCAGCGATGATGTAGAACAACACAGTATGTACTTTGACATGACTCGGTAATCTTTGTGTTGGAGCTCTTCATTCCTTAATTCTGCCTTTTGCAATTTCTTTTTCTTTAACACTCTTTGCAGTGGAACATAAGAGTTTGTGTTCTTAATTTCACTGACTTCTAGAAATTGACTGTTCTGCCAAATTCCCTGCCAGGCCACCCCAAGGGCCCTAATGCCCACACTAGGCTAACTAGTTCCCCACAGAGCGGCCTCAGAGATAGGCAAGAGGGAGGGGGTTCATTCACCCACTGGTCCTTCTCTCTTCCAGCAGCTTTGATTGGGATCACCGGCTGGCCAGCCTCCTCCAGCCTCATCACTGGCTTAGCTCTGAACTACCCTAAGTCTAGCACCAACAAACCCCACCACCAAACAATAGGCAGTCAGCTTCCCCAAACCATAAATGCCTCCTCCACTTGGTGGCTCCAGGGGCATGGCAGACATACAACAATAGTCTCCTAAAACTACCTTATCTAGTCCTTCAGCCAGTTCCTCAGTCCATCCTTCAGGCAGGCAGTCCAGCCAGCACTCCATCAGTCCAGCACCTACCTGGTGCCCTCCTCCAGCACCTACCCAAGGTACCATCCTCCAGCTCCTGCCTCCAGCTTTATACTGAGGCAAGCCAATCAGTGGGCAGACTTTAATTCATCAGCCACACCCATCTGCACCTGTGCTAACCTCCCTTCAGAGCCAGAGCCCTTATCAGCCTGCAGCTGTGTTCCCAAGGCTTGCAAAGACCTTGGGGGTTAACCCTATAATCCCTGGTTTATTTGGGACAAGGGGCCATTGAAGGAGGAGGTTCGCAGCTTGGGGGTTCTCCTGGATCCACAGCTACACCTGGAGTCCCAGGTGGCGGCGGTGGCCAGGGGAGCCTTTGCTCAGCTTCGGCTGATTCGCCAGCTGCGGCCGTACCTGAGCTGTGCGGACCTGGCCACAGTGACCCACGCCCTAGTGACATCTAGATTAGATTATTGCAATGCGCTCTACGTGGGGCTGCCTTTGAAGACGGTCCGGAAATTACAACTAGTACAGAACGCGGCGGCTCGGGTGGTTGCTGGGGCACGTCAGTTTGACTCTGTCGAGCCGTTGCTCCGGCGACTACACTGGCTGCCGGTTCTGTTCCGGGCCCAATTCAAGGTGCTGGTTTTGACTTTTAAAGCCCTTTACGGCTCGGGTCCGGGGTATTTGAGGGACCGCCTTCTTCCATATAATCCAACCCGTACTCTTAGATCTTCTGGAGGGGCCCTTTTGACTGTGCCGCCACCAGGAGAAGTGAGAGGGGTGGCGGCCAGGGAGAGGGCCTTCTCGGTGGTGGCCCCCCAACTTTGGAATACCCTCCCCTTAGAATTGAGAACTGCTCCCTCTCTGTTAACATTTCGGCGGGGGCTGAAGACCTTTTTATTTAAAAAAACTTTTAATTGTTGACAGGTTGACTGGCTGGGGCGTTATACTTTTATGATCCACTGGGTTTGGTTTTTTAAATTTTATTGTAGTGTTTTTAATTTTGTTTTGTTTTAATGTTCTTTTATAGTGTTTTTTAATGTTAAATTTTATAGTTTTATGTAATGCCGCCTTGAGTGCCTTCGGGCATAAAGGCGGGGTAAAAATCTTTTAAATAAATAAATAAATAAATTGCTGATACCATTCCCTATCTCCTCAGGGTATCTCCTGCCTTTTCCAATACATTGACACACTCATACAATGTGCCATTTGCGATTGGTCCTGCACATCTGCAGTGTTTCCAAGGTCACCTTTGTACTATGGTCCTTCCAGAAGGACCACAGGTGAAATCAGTAGTGCGGTTTTTGCTTCAATCCTGCTCATAGGACCATAAGAAGACTTGCTGGATCAGACCAAAGGCCCATCTAGTCCAGCATCTTCACTATGCATCTACCTCACAGTTTCCCTCCCAACAACTCACATTCAGTGACACATTTCCTCTGAGCTGGAAGGCTCCATGACTAATATCCATTAGTCATATCATGACTAATATCCATTGTTTCGTTTTAATGGTTCTTAGTCGTGATGTAAAAGACTAATAGCCACTGGTAAATCACTCTTCCTCGACTCTGTTGCAATCCCTTTTAAAGTCATCTATGCTGGTGGCTATCACCGCATCCTATGGCAAACAATTCCATAGATTAGTCCTATGTTGTGTGAAAAGGTCTTTTTCTTCTGTCTGTCTTGAATGAATTTGCCAATCAATTTTGTTTTAATTGATTAAAATCAATTGTAGCATTATTACAGCGAGAAAAAACACATCTCCCTCACCCTTTTCTCTGCACCATGATCTAAATCTTGATGAATTCTAAATTCAGTGTTGTAAGCCTTGATCATGTCTCTCCACTTAGACCTCTTTTTCCAAACCACAAAGCCCCAAACTGGTTAGCCTGTTTTCATCAGGAAAGTGCTGCAACTCTCAGGGTGCAATCCTAACCAGGAGTATTGCAAACATGCTGTAAAGCACATTTGAACCATTCTTGGAGTCAGACAGGAGGACGTGCATCCATGGGCCAGCCTCCCTGACTCTGAGATTAGTGCAAACGTGCTTTACAGCACACTTGCGATGCTCCTCAACCAACATAAGTCCCTTGTGCCGGCCTAATTCTAGGTTAGGATTGTGCCTTTAGTCATTTTGATTTCCCTCATTTTGTTTCAAAAGTATTTTTCCCAAATCTTTTTCTCTTCCAAAGAGAAACAAATTCCATGAAATCTTGGGAGAACATCCTAGAATTCCTCTGAGCACCCTTACAAGAGAGAAGAAGCCCTCTCTAGCAGTCAGAGGCTTCTTTGGGGGTGGGGAGGGAACAATTCATGTGAATGTTTCCAATAAATTCAGTAATAGGATCATACATTTCTCTTTTTGCAAAAGGGCTTTCTGTTCATGGTCCTTTCCTCAGTGAGGAGTTAGTGAGTTAAGCACTGAGTAGAACTATATGTGATTGCAAACCATACTTAACCGAATTTCTCCTCTTTTGCAACAGAGCACCAGGACCACTCCTTCTAGCAGCACTTCCGGATCTCGCCCAGCATCCCTCGGTTACACTGGGGCAGCAGGGCCTCGACCCATCACACAGAGTGAATTGGCAACAGCCCTGGCCCTGGCCAGCACCCCAGAGAGCAGCTCACACACCCCCACCCCTGGGACTCAGGTATGTAGACGTACAAAAGGGGAGGCTGGCATCCATGGGCATCCTCTCAGTCCAGGTGTCTTTGAGAGGTATAGCATTCTGGCGAAAGATCTCCAGAGCCAAGGGCCACCTTATAGCAGTCCATCCTTGACAGCATCACCAAAGCCTTCTATCTGTCCCCTTACCAAAAACTCCAGTTCTCCCCTTGACTATCACAACTTTCCCTGTGGCTTTTCATAGTAGTTTCACCTCCACACAGCATCTGCCATCAAAATCATTCACTTCTCTTGTCGCTCTGATCACACCAAACCCTCCTTAGATCCTGCACTGGTTTTCAGTCCACTGGATCCAGCCCAAGCTTTTGGTCCTTACCTTAAACTCTCCATGGCCTTGCATCTCCTTCTGATATCCTGCCACACAACTGGGGGATTGGTCGGGAACTCCAGCTTCCATCTGCAATCCTTTGCTATTCTTTCTCTGTCAGCTCCCTGGAAGAGGAAGTGTGGAGGAGCAAAGAGCGGTGGCTGGAGCATCACTGACTGTTCTCTTCTTTCCAGGGGCATTCTTCGGGCACATCTCCCATGTCCTCCAGTGTCCAATCAGGAACACCCATCACCAATGACCTCTTCAGCCAGGCTCTACAACATGCTTTACAGGCTTCTGGGCAGCCAAACCTGCAGGTCAGTAAGCTAACCTAGCAAGTTTTTTCCAGGAAGGCCTGGGTGATGTCTTGCCTGCAACAGTGAATTGTGTGGTGCACTGTGCAAAACAGCCCAGGTGTTACTTAATCCTGGGCTGATAATTAATCCTTGAGGGTGCAATCCTGAGGGCGCCCTTGGGCCGATGCTAACCGCTTGCCCCGAGGTGGGGGCGCCGACCGGCACTGGTGCTGTTGGGCCGACTCCAGCAGCAGCATTGGCCCAAGGCTGTGCCGCAAAGCATCACTCGTCCACCAGCCAAACCCGGCTGGCGCAAGTGCAGTTCTGGGCAGAGGAGAGGGAGGAACTGGGCGGGGGTGGACGGGCTAGGAGGCATGTCAGCCCAGCGAGAGGGGATGGAGTTGGGATGCAGCCGTTAGCCCGCATCCAAGCCTCTACCTTGAGGCAGCACTGCCCCAATTCAGGCTGCATGGCGTCCTCAGCTCTGGGCCTGCTAAATAGTAGGCATAGATCCGAGGAACCCATAGGGGAGGCTGGAGGCTACCCTGGGGCAAGGGTGTGAATGTGCCCTTGCACCAGGGAGGCTCCTAAGTCCAGCAAAGCTGCACTGGATACAGTGCAGGCCCACCAGCCTGTGAGCTTTGTGGCGTAGCGGGGCTTTGAATCCGGTCCTCCCGTATCCCCAGCCAACTTACTCAGCTCTGTCTGAGGATAACTGCTTGCCTTTGCTCTCTTTGCTTGCAGAGCCAATGGCAGCCACAGCTGCAACAGCTGCGAGATATGGGCATTCACGACGATGAGCTGAGCCTCCGAGCACTGCAGGCCACTGGCGGGGACATCCAGGCTGCCCTGGAGCTCATCTTTGCCGGAGGAGCCCCCTAATGCCTGCCGATGGGGAAGAACTTTGGACACGGGGGTTGTTTTATGTGTCCGATTTCTCTCGTCCTCACCCCATCCTTGATGGTCCACCGCTCACCAGTGCATCCTCCTCCATCCTTGCCTCGAGCAGTCCGGAATCTTTCCCACACCTGCTTTTTCTAGCCCGAACAGAGTCTGTGATGGAAGGACGGTGATGAGATAGGAGCTCTGATACAGGAAAAAGATGCATTTTCCTTTTTGCAGAAACCAGCCTTGCAGAAACTTTCAGACAACTGGATGCCAACATCCCCCTCTGGAGACAATCCAGCTTCGCCCAATCTGAATGGCTTGCAGAGAAATGAGGTTTCTTTCATCTTCCTAATGAGCTTGCAAGCTTTGCCCCCTTTCTAGCGGTGGCTCTGTTCCTGTCCCTCTCACCAGCTCCGTCAAGTTTGCTTGATCTGTAAACGATTTCATTAAAGCTGCCCTTCCTCATCTGCTTTGATTTTTTTTGTTCGGGTTTTGAGGTAGTGGATTTCACTGTGCCTAGTAAACACCTTCCAGCTGCTCTAACGGGGGCCTCCAACCAATGGCCTGGAGGATCCGAAGTTACCTCGGGGGAAAGCCCTTCAGCCTTACTGGTCTGCGCCACAGCCTGTTGTCTTCACTCCTGATCACTGCAGAAACTTGTGCCCAGCAACCACTTCTACTGGGAAATCAGGGCACAGGTTTCTGGGGCAATCGGCAGTGAAAGCGGTGCCTGGCCTGAATTTCTATGATTGGGCACAAGGATAGCAGGCTATGGCTCAGATTTAGGAAAAAAAATTGGCTTTTTATGTTGCTTTGTTGGCCTCTTTAGATATTTTCCTTTATTGGAAGAGCAGTGCATAGCAGTAGTTCTCAAACATTTCAGGACCAGGATCCACATTTTAGAATGACAATCTGTCCAGGACCCACCAGAAGTGATATTATGGCAGAAAGTGCTGTCATTGTGACACCAGAGCCTGCTGCTTTCCTGAGAATGCAGCAAGAAGTTGGGTTATTTCTCAGCCATTTTTCCAACAGCAGAATCAATCAGGAAGGGGGGGAAAAAGCCTATTTACAACCTTGACACAAGCAAAACAAATACAGCCTTCCCCCTTTCCAGCATTCCAGCTTCCCATATTTTCAATATGGCTGCTCTAAGTGCTTCGTGACCCACCTGGAATTGAATCGCGACCCACTGGTGTATTGGTTGGGGGGGGGTATAATTATTTTCTATCTCGTAGCTTGGGGTTCAATGTGGATCTTGGATTTGGAAAGGTGGAAGTTTGCTGGAAAAAAGGTATTGAGCCAGCAGAGGGCGCTCTTCCCCCAGAGTCAGTGTAGCACTGTATGAATGTTCCAGCTGAATGCTTGGACAAGCTGTGAGAGAGATGGTGGGTAGGAGGACATGAGAGAAAAGTAGAAATTGTTCTCCCTCCCATTGCTTCTTGTCCAGGGACTGCAACACCTGAAGTGGGCGAGTTGCATTCCAGTGAGATTACGGAGTTTAGTTCTGAGCACTCAGGAATCTGCAATGGGGATGGGGAGGGTTGGGCACAGGCAAGATAATGGTGGCCTAGAAATAAAATACCAAGATAGGTGATTTGAAGGAGGAGGTTATGTTGATGGATTTTGGATGTTTCCAAGAATCTCTAAGAGATTCAGATTTGCTGTGGCTCAGTTGACAAGCAAAGGGTGGCTGATTCAGAATGAAGGAATTTTCCCACCGCATTTCTGTGCTGTTTTGTCTTCAGCCCATGCGCTGGAATGAGACTCCCTTGTATCCATTGCTGCAGAAGGAAAAAGGGTATCTATAGGCCAGCTGCTTTCTTTCATACTAGGCTGTGTATGCTTAACAAAAAAAAAAGTCTGAATTTTCTGTCCCCTATGCATGGTGTAAATCAGCATATATTTGCTTATATGGCATTCTGAGCTAGCATGTGTGCCATTGTTTCTTTTTCCGGTTCCCATGGATTCAAAAAGAAAGAACTGAGCAAAAGAGGAAGTGTGGAGAAGAGAGTAGTGGGCTAGAGCACCTCTATCACTTTATCTAGCCTAACCCTCTCCTCTCCTTTGCTTTTCCGCTCCACTCTGTTTCCCTCTTTCCTTCAGACAGTGAGAGGAAGAGCAGTGATGATAACTGTTGCACTAGCAGGTAAGGGGTAGGGACACATTTGGCACAGTGGCTCAGGCGCTATGAGTTCTTGGGCCAAACTTACATTATTTCTCTCTAGTTCTTTTCTCTTAACTCTTTTCTTGAAACATTGAGGAAGGGCCTGTCTGGATAATGTATTTTAAAAATGCAGCTTTGTTTGAAGGAAGCCTTTCAAGAGAAGGCATTTTTGCACTATAATATTCATGTATATTGAAATAATTTATCTCCCATCTTCTGAATAATTGGAGCACTCAAAAGACTACAGGGGTGGAAATGACAAGGTCTGTGCTACAGCGAGAGCCAGTGTAGCACAGTGGCTAATGCTGCAATGCTATTCATACTTACTTGGGAATAAGAGTGCAGTCCTAACCTGGAGTTAGGCCAGCAAAGTTTGGCCTGCACAAGGGACACCGTAAAGGATGTTTGGACTACTCTTGGAGTCAGAGAGGCTGGCATACAGATGCGCACCATCTTCCCTGACTCTGAGAGTGGTCCAAACGCGCTTTACAGTGTCCCTTGTGCCAGCCAAACTTTGCTGGCCTAACTGCCAGCCTAACTCCAGGTTAGGATTGCGCTCTTACTCCCAAGTAAGTGTGAATAGCATTGCAGCATTAGCCACTGTGCTACACCCGCTTCTCACTGAAAGCAGGAATTACTTTTGGAGTAGGCAGGCCTGGGTTTGTGCTGTAAGAGTCTTTTTTCTCTATAAGACTCTCTGTAAGAGTCTTTTTTTCTCTATAAGACTTTCTCTATGCCTTTGCTGTAAACTCACTCAGTGGACTCCTAAATATTCCCTGTTAGCCTTTCCCATCTGCAATATACAGATAATACATGCCTACCTCACAGGGTTGTTGTAAGAACTCCATCCTCAGGATAATGTACCCAGTGGTGGGATTCAAATAAATTAACAACCGGTTCTATGACGTCATGAAGGTGAAGGTTTCCCCACGATCGAATGGTCTAGTCGTGACCAACTGTAGGGGGCGGTGCTCATCTCCGTTTCAAAGCCTGTAGAGCCGGAGTTTTGTCCGAGGACAAGCTTCCATGGTCATGTGGCCGGCATGACTCTACGTCGTGAGCCGTTCCCTTCCCACCGAAGTGGTCCCTATTTATCTACTTGCATTTAGGTGCTTTCGAAATGCTCGGTTGGCAGGAGCTGGGACAAGCGACGGGAGCTCACTCCGTCGCGCAGTCTTGAACTCCCAACCTTGCAGTCGAAAGCCCAGCAACAGCGGATTAACTCGCTACGCCACCACGGAGCCAAAAAACCCCCGAAGCCAGCCAAGGTAAGCGAGTGGGCGGGGCCCGACCATTTAACAACCGGTTCTATAGAACCTGGGCGAACCCCCTGAATCCCACCACTGAATGTACCTGAAGCATTTTGCACACTTGGCAGTGCTGTCAGTGCCAATAGCAGTTTCCCTTGATGGGCAAATAATTTGGGTAGGGGAGATTGTTATAGGGCCTATCTTACAGGGTTGTTGTAGGATAACAAAATATGTGAAGTGCTTCCCTCATTCAAGAATTGCTAGACAAGTACCAAGTATTCTTTTTCCGCTTCTTTAAGCCTCAGAAGCAGCCAAGAAATAGATCTGATTTTGCAGCATCTGGGAGCATCAGGTGGAGGAACATGTTATGCAGTAGATGAGGAGGAGCTTGAATGAATGGAGGACAAGGAAACAGGCAACAACCCTTTGGAAAATGTTCTGTGACATCCGTATAGTGGAACTGCACCTTGGGCATCCTTCCTGGATTATTCCATGTCATTTGTTTCCTCTCTGATTTTCCACTGGCATGTCCTAGCTGCAGATAAAAGTTTCCATCATGTGCCTTCTGGGTTTATCCCACAGTTTGAACCATCTCACCCTGACAATGAGCAAACTTCTCTAAGCCTCTTTGTATTCTTTTGCATTATGGTTTTGGCAGGTTGACATTCCATAGCAGGAGATCACGAAGACCCCTCCAACCTAATCTCATTTTTTTCCAAAACAGCATCTGTATGCCTCCAGGGGCCTTTTTGACTCTGGTTTCACCATGTCCAAGGGATTGGACTAGAAGAGATTAGAGTGGATAGTCTCAGGTTTTTCTCCCCTCCAGGGTGTCAGCCACACCTATCTGCATCAAAACAACCTAAGAAAGTTGCCATACCTAGACAGATTTCTCTAATATTTGTTGTGCTTGTTGATGGGCTCCTTTTTGCATCACAATGTAAAAATAAGCTTAATAATTATTTACCAGGTATAAACTGAGAGTCCACTGGATTAAAACAAGAATTTAACATTCACAGTGAGAAAATATGTTTAGAAATGTAAATGCTTCTTAAATGCTGCATTGCTGCTCTCAAGTATCTCTCTGGCTCTCAAACATTTGAGATTTATCCTGTGTGGCCCTTACATTTTGCAAGTTTGGCCACCTCTGGGCTAGACAGTCTCTGATGCTCTAGCCCAGGGCTCAGCAAACTATGGCCCGCAGGCCCAATCTGGCGGGTGGTGAAAACCCTGAGCAGTGCTTACTGTTCTGCAGCACTCACCATTGTGCCACACTGCCACTTCTGTTTCCACCTGATATGGGCCAAAGGGAGGCTCTGGGCAGTTGCGTCGTCTGCCCAGAAATCCTGGTGCAAAGCCTGCTGGGACAATGGGCAATAGACATGATTGCCCAGAGCATCCCTATGCTCAGATCAGGTGGAAATTGAAGTGGCAGCACAGCAGAATGGTAAGTACTGCCTGGGATGGGGAAGGCCATGGTTCCCTTCTCCTCCACCCTGTTCTGCTCCCTTTCTCTCTTTTCAAATCCTGAAACTGGGAGGCAAATTAGGAGCTGCAGTTGGCATATCACCTAGTAATGGGTGGGGATGACCACAACCCCATTTAACATACTGCCTCAGGCATTGGGAGATCTTAGGCTGGCCCTGAGTGCTCAAGCTAAGTCTCTGATATGGGAATTGCAAGTCTTCTTATCAGCTGGATGTTTTTTTTGGGAGGTGGCCTGGATTCTGGAATAAATAATGTGGGAATTGAAAGGGACCCACCTCCAAGCTTTGTGGTGAAAATGAAATGAAAAGGGCAATGAAAATACTTGTTTCCTTTTAATGCCAAGACTTCCCAGTAACACTTAACAATGGAGCGCTTCATTAAATAGAGGCGAGGCTGTGATACCCAAGTGCAGAAATTTGTACTGGCTGACTCTGCATCAGGCAGTTTCATTATGTGCAGTGATGTCATGCACCCACTACGCACCACTACGTGAGTACCGGTTTCTAGAAGTTGAGCTGGCCTAAATCATTATTTGTTTGGCATTTGGACAAGTGCCAATCAAAAGTGAGTACCGGTTTCTAAATCATTTGGATGACACCACTGATTATGTGGTCATTATGGCACACTTTTAACATCCTGGTCATCTTGGCTTTTATGCAGGAAGGAGATGTCTGGTGTTCCAGTAAAGGCAGCCATGCACTGAGCTGTCCTGCCGAAAAATGAGAGGATAAGCATACACATAGCTTCTTAGAAACTTGGGTGACACTGCTGCCAGGTGCCTCACTGTTGCTGCTCAGCCTGGAGAGGGGGGGGCTGTGGGGGGGCATAGCTCCTAAGGCCTTTGGGGCATATGGGAAACTTGATACTTTGACTGTGATGAATCCTGGCATAGAAGCCCAGAAAGACTTTTGACCACCTGTCTGAACATCTTTTCTTTAATTGATTTTAGGACAGTGGTTCTCAAACGTTTTAGCACTGTTTAGAATGACAATCTGCCCGGGACCCACCAGAATTGATGTTAGGGCCGGAAGTGCCGTCGTCGTGATGCCAGAGCCTGCTCCTTTTCTGAGAGTGCAGAATGTCTGAGATCAGAGGAGAGAGCTTCTGCAGCACAGGAGTATAATTTTTTTTTTCAGTCAGAGGAAAGAGGACTGTGTCTTTTATAACCTTGTAGGGCAGGTTGGGGTCATGGGTAACTACATTTTTCCAGAACTGAAGTCTCGGTATGTTCACAACCTAGGTGTAGCACATGGTGTGTATTCCTGCTCAAGGTGTTGCCCAAAGATCTATTTCCAATCCTCTTTCTTTCTTTCTCTCTCTCTCTCTCTCTCTCTCTCTCTCTCTCTCTCTCTCTCTCTCTCTCTCTCTCTC
>JAJKFI010000020.1:6850265-6874152 GCA_029204185.1 Lerista edwardsae
TCAGAGGGGGTGCCTGCAGACGCCCCCTCCGAGGCCAGGGCAGCCCGCGCGGCGGGTGGGGGGGCGTCGGAACAGAGCGGACGGGCTGCCAATCAAATGGTAGTCCCGCCTAAGTCCCACCCAGTGTTCCACTTCTTCATTGACCAGTGGGTCACGAGCAGCGGCATCATGCAGCCAGAACGCTGGGCGGGAAGCTGCCACTCACCCGTTCCTCCTGCCCAGCGTTCCGGCTGCATGATGCCGCTGGTCACGAGCCAATTTCAGATGGGTCGTGAAGCACCTAGAGCAGCATATCGAAAATATGGGAAGATGGGATGCTGGAAAGGGGGAAGGGTGTGTGGTTGTTTTGCTTGTGTCAAGGTTGTAAGTAGGCTTTTTTCTTTCTGATTCACTGTGCTATTGGAAAATGGCTGAGCAACAACTCACCTTATTGCTTTTCTCAGAAAAGCACCCGGCTCTGGGGCCACAATGAGGGCTGCTCCTGCCATGACATCACTTCTGGTGGGTTCCAGGCAGATTGTCATTCTAAAAAGTGGGTCCTGGTGCTAAAAGGTTTGAGAACCACTACTCTATTCAATCATTTCGCTATGTGAATTGCCCTGTGCACTTGTTGTTCTTGCTGGGAAGCACTGTATAATAATAAATAATGTAAATAATATTATGCATGTTAAATAATATAAATAATAAAATATTTTCATCCTCAAAATTAGTCAGGTGTGGATGCACTTCTAGCCACTCTCCTCTGGTTGGGAGCAGTTTGGAGAAATGACTTGATTTTGCTAGCCAATTTGAAACAAGGGGAGGGAGAGGAATCCTGCTGCAAGCTGTAGCCTGTCAAGGTTCACCTGGAGAGTTTATTCATTGTATCCTGAGACCTGTAAGCCTGGACATTATCTAATCTGATCATCCTCTACTAAACCTCCACCACACCATGAAACAGGCAGAATCTTGACCTCACTTCATTAGCGTGAATCACGTCTTAACTCATGGGTGATATATGCAAGAGATAAGTAGAATCACAATGAGGGAAGCTTATTATAATCCGAGCCCTGCCCTACAGTTTAACTCCAGCTCTGAGCATAAGGGTGCAACCTTACACACACTCTACACTCACCAGGCTGGGAGTATTAAGTCTCATGGAACACAATGAGAGTTCCTTTCTAAGTGTGAGTAGAATAGTGCTCTAAAAAGATGCTTGGTGAATCATCAAAGTGTCAATCTAGCCCAGCATCGTGCTTGATAGCTCGATATCAACACAGCACTCTCGTGCTGCCAGTAGCAATATCTAGTGCGCTGGACTTTACTTCTAATGGATCAACGTGGTTGTCTGCAATGCGTGTGTCTCCAGAGTCCAGCAATGGCCACCCAGATACTTCCGAGAAGCCCAACAGGGCAGGAAGCCAACCACTCAACACAGTCAGTGGGTCGTGTCCTCCCTCCCAGGCATTTACAGCTAGGTACACTGCATCTGAACATGGAGGTTCCATTTTGCGATCACAGTTCACAGCTCAACGATACGGTTCACAGTTCAACGCGGGCTTGTCTGTCCAATCATTCCGGAGCTGAGGGTTTGGTCTTCCTAACGGCGGCTCGGCGTTTTGCACCAGGATCGGAACGGGAGCCCTACCTGGTATGGCTGGCACGTTCGACTCCGCGTCTCTCCATCGGTACACGCGCCGCGGATTTACCTGGCTGACTCTTCGCCTCCGCCTGGCATTCGGGAGGGACGCTCAGGCCACGCCCACTCGTGATGTCCGCCCTTTCCGGATTGGTCAGCCTCAATCCTGTATTTATGCCCATGGCAAAATTAAGCCAAGTGTCTTTGAGTTCTAGGGCAGGTGGGGGACGATGGGCTGCCAGTGCCCAGTCGCCCTCGCGGTGGTCCTGTGGGCCGGCCATCTCTTTGTTCTGCCGGTGGCGCATCGAACGATGAGCCCGAGAATCATCTCGCCGCCGCTAGGTAAGGGAGAAACGAACGCGCGGGGAAGGCTCTGCGGGAGGGCGGGACTGAAATAGACCAGATCGCCTGTGAAATTGACAAGGGGCGCACCGACTGTGCCGGGAGCGTGGAGCGCACCCGTCCCTTTAAGCTCCGTGGTCGTACCAGCCCAGAGCTTCCCTTACTGGGAAATAATGCGCGCGTGTGTGTGTGACTTTGCTTTACGCTTGCTTCTGAGCTGAGGGCGCAACCCTAACCCGCTTCCCAGCACCGAGGTCAGGGCAACGCAGCTCCGAGGTCAGGGAACAAGCATTCCCTTGCCTTGAGGAGGCCTCCATGACTGCACCCCCCCCCCCCCAACTGCAGGATGCAGCACACTCCCCACTGGCACAGCTATGTCAGTCCCTGAAAGTGGGTTAGGATCGCGCCCTGAATCTCTGTGCTCCCCAAAACACTGCTTTACTTAATGCATCCAATGCCTGCCAGCGTGCATTCCGAGGCAAGTGGCATCTTTCTCCTGCGAGTGGCCCTGAGCACACTTTCCTTTGAAGAAAATTCCATTGAATCTCCTGGCACAGGTGTGTTCGGCAGTACACATAGGAGGCCATCCCAATTGCATCTACAGGGAGCTGCCTTCTACCATTGGTCCATTGAAGGTAGTATTGGCTGCGCTGACTGGCAGCAGTTCTCCAAGGCTTCTGGTGGGCATTTCCCAACCTTACTTGGAGAAGCCATGGATTGAACCTGAGATTATCTGAATGCAAAGCAGTGAACCCTTGAATGATGTCTTTGCCCCATTCCCAATCCTATTAAACTTAATGGTTTATATTGGTGGTCTTCAATCTTTTTCATGCCATAACCCCAATACATATATAAAGCATGAGACTAGGAACCCGCTGCCTATCCTGCCCCCCTCCCAGGACCCGATCCACCACCACCCCAGCCCCTGTTGTGGATGTGACTAATCATGTAAAATAAATGAGGGCACAATCCTAACCTGGAGTTAGGCCAGCAAAGTTTGGCTGGCCACTGTAAAGCACGTTTGGACCACTCTTGGAGTCAGGAAGGTTGGTGCACATCTCTGTGTTGGCCTCGTTGACTCCGAGAGTGGGCCAAACATACTTTACAGTGGCCCTTGTGCCGGCCTAACTCCAGGTTAGGATTGTGCCCTGAGAGTGAAGCTTGAGCCATTTTTGTTCCTGTAAAAGATGGGCTTTGAAAGGCTTCTGCAACCCCCCAAAAAGAGGCTTTGTGACCCCTTTGGGGTCGTGACCCACAAGCTGAAGAACACTGGTTTATATCAGAGTAAATTAGCTGAGAATTGTGCTGTATGTGAACTTTTGCCACGGATGTTTTAAGTAAAATTTTAATTTTATTTTTATACTTAGCCTCTATTTCCATTTTGCTATTTTAGTGCACTAATGGCAAAATAGAACTTATACAAAGGCTTCACAATCAATAAGAATCAAATGACTCTTGCAAAATATAGCACTTCACAGCATTGCCCACCAGCTTTTGTGAAATAAGACAATACAGAAAATGTCTTTTAAAACCCCCACTGAATATTATATGATAAACAACACTCCTGAATAAATTTAACAGCATAAATTGACAGCCCAGTCCTATGCGTATCTACTCAGAAGTAAGTCCTATTGGGACTTATCTATTCCCAGGTAAACGCCATTTCTGAGCATCAGTTAGAGACTTTGCATTTACTTTGCACTATAGTAGGAGCATGGATTGATGATCCCACGGCCAGCAGTTTTAAAAAAATACATCAGTAACCCCAATAAAGCTATTTTTGTCCCCCAAAGCCACTTTTTTTTTTCCTTGCAGAGGTTCTGCATACCTCTTGGCAGAAATGAGAAGGGTACAATGTTTCCAGGTTGTAAATGTTGCATTTGAAAAAGGAAGGGGGAGGGTGATGCACCTATTGAACATCCTCCTGGCACAGGTTGCAGGATGCCTGCTAGAAGAAATTGGAATGCTATAGTGTGATTTGGAAACACTGGCCCACCAGCCAGCTCCATGGGGCAAACAGGAGTCTGAGATGCTTGGTTTTTTGTAAAACCAGGAAAAGGGCTGCCCATGAGGCTGCTTAATAATACAGTGGCCTGAGGTGGCAAACTGGCTGGTGATGCCAGAGGCGTTTCTACAGGGATGGCAAAGCTCTAAGTTTTGCAAGAAGCCTTACCCTGTCGTGTAAATCCCTCCTCTCCCTTGCTGCTGTAGCCAGTAAGCAACGCCAAGATTGGCTAAAACGGTGCAGGAGAGGAGTGATTTCCACTGCAAGGTAAGGCTTCTTGCAAAACGTAGAGCTTTGCCATCCCTGTAGAAACGCCACTGGGTGATGCTCACCTCCATCAACTCATTCACCTCTGTCATTCCTCTTCCTTCTCCTGCTCCCTAGATTTGAAAAGCATGAAGGGAACAGAGCAGCCTGGATGAATTTGAAAAGGAAGGGAGTGGAGCAGGAGAGGAAGTCTGAGATGTGATGGGGGGCATTAGGCTCTTCCACTCCACCCCCCTCTCCTTTTTCAATACCGAGCATGGGAGGAGGAGAGGCAGTAGCAGTGGGGCAGTGAGTGGCAGACTGCCAGGTTTGTGTTTGGTTCATGTGCTTGTGTTTGGTTCGTGCTCCAGCACTGGGAGGCCTTGGGTCAGTCCTGGACAGGAAAATGGCATGAGTGAAAAGGGTTAAACATGCCCTTCATCCAGTGCCACTGCCACTGCCACTGCTCCTGCCCAACTGGTGGAGTCCCATAGCTACAATTCTTTAAGAAATGAAATGGCAGGAGATCACATTCCAGTGCGGTTCCAAATCACAGCTTGTTTGGGGGTGGGGGAGCTTGAATCTCTCTCAGTCACCCTGCTAATCCAGTGCCTTTATGTGATTTGGCTTGCTGCCTGTGTAACGTGGAGATTGCCCTAGCGGTGAGAGAGAAAGGCTAAGGCCAGGCCACTGTGCAAAGTGCGTGTTGGCACCTGCTTTTTCAACTTGGAACCAATCGCACAGGACTTTCTGCCGTGCATTTCTTCTCTCCCCTCCAAGCAGCAACATCTTGTGGATTGCTTGTGGTATGAGAAAATCAAGCTTGACTAGTGTTGATGAGAAGTACAGGAAGCTCCTCCTTGGAATCTGAAAAACCCATCTGAAAAACCCAAGCTTTGGGAATCTTCCAGCTCCCTCCCCACCTCTTCTGGCCCCATGTTTTTAAGAGGCACTCCTGTTGGCACATGCCCAAGCCCCACCATTCTTTCTCCGGGGGGGTTGACATCCAAATATGGACACAAGAACATCATGTAACGTCTCAACTAACCATCAACTGGAAAATCTAGTAAAATACAATATCTTGATCAAAAGTGTGGTTTGGAATAGTCACCCCCCCCCCCATCTCAAGACCACCAAGTTTCTGAGTACTGGACTGATTTCCTAGAATATGCCTATGAATACCATAACTGTGATGTCCGTATTTGGAAGTCAAGCTGAATTGCCACCATACCAGATGGAGCCTTTCGGGAAATTTGAACCCCAGTTACGGAAACTTGAGTGCCTACTCTGCCAAGAGGGTTTCCTAGCATGGGAAGGTGGGATCGACAGTCTGTTTATACTGTATATTGGTCTGTGTTCTTCTAGTAAACAGGAATGATTTCAACATGTTCAGTGAAATTTTCCTGTATGATTCTGACTTGTAAGGTATGAACCCTCGATGTCTTCCAGCTTGGGTTTTTCAGAACAACAAAAGTCTGACTGGATCAGGTTTCTTTGCTGCCGCACTACAATTCATTTAGCCACAGTTCCCACTTCAAGCTGAAACCTTGGGCCAGTCCGTCCTTGAGATCAACTAAAGCAGTGAGGCAGGAGATTAGTGGGGGGCATCTGCCTCTGTGCCCCCCATTTGCCTCCACTGGGAGGAGCAGAGGCTGTGTACCCCTGATAAAGCTGGGGGCAACATTTGGCCCACTGCCGCAGGCACCAGGGGGTCTCCGGCCAGCTCTGCCAGAACCCCCATAATTTATAGTCCTATCTGTGAATGGTTGTTGACCTTGTACACAGATTACAATCTTACCCAAGTTTACATGGACCCATTTCAATCTGTGACCAGATCTGGTTGGAGCACATAAATGGATTTTGTTATCCAAAGGAATGAGCTTTGCCAGGAGATGGCCAGAGGAATGCAGTCTTGTTAATTGTATAATAGCACCTGATACCATCATCCACAATTTCCTTTTGAACCAGTCCTCTTATTAAAACCAGTCCTCTGCTATTCCTGGACAATTTTTTCCCCCTTCAGTTTAATGGGCTCATTTCAGAAGGTGGTGAAATATTGTTTGAAATGTCAACAGGTTCTGTAATGTATTGTGCCCAAGACCTTGGAACATGAGGTGCTAAAACTATCAGATAAGGCTGTAAGGTCCCTGGGGGTTGCATACCCAGGTGGAGCCCAGTCTGACTAATACTGTGGGATTGAGAAGTCTCAGAAGGATTTCCTTGCCAGACTAGCCATGTTTTTCAAGGAGACGCTTATGACTTCATACCCAGCCCCATCTGTTTACACTATTCAATTTGAGCTATTTAACATAATAACATTATACCCAGTGATGTCATGCAGGGGGTACGCGGGGGTACGCGAGTACCGGTTTCTAGGATTACAGCTGGCCCCGCCCATTCACCCGCCCACTCGTCGACTCTGTCCTCTGCAACGTTTGAATTTCCTGCATGTTTGAGTTGCCTGCATGTTCTCAGAGCCAGGCAGGCAGGCAGGCAGCGAGCGGAGCCTTTCCTTTCCTTGCCACTGAAAAATGAGCTGCTCTGGGGTTTTAACATGATGCCAGGCCTCCTTAACATGTTCTGGGGGTGCTGTGGAATACTGTTGCAACTGTTGGGTCAGTTTAAAATCATCTGAGGCCTCAAAAAGGGCTTTTTTCATGTCACTTCCTGCCACGACATCACTTCTGGCTTATGACGTCACTTCCGGTGGGCGGGTCCCGACACCTGCCAATCAAAAGTGAGTGCCTGTTCTTAAATCATTTAGATGACACCACTGATTATACCCTATAGTTCAATGTGACAAATCTGCATGTCTGTTTCAATGTGAACTGTGTAGGAAGATGTGCCCAGCAGCAGCTATGTTGCTTAAGCACAGAGCTCCATGCTGTGCACTTCTGCACGTGCGGAAAGAAGCACTTGGATACCAAATCTTTACTTTTAGAGCTAGGACTTTAATTTCTAATTGAGTTTTAAAAAAATTCAAGACAGAGTTGACCATGCAGCCACTGCTTGAAAAAATCTTTGGAGCCAAAGAGCCAGAGGTTTTCAAGATGGCAAGCTTATCCTGGGCAGTTCTGATACTAGCCACAACTGCTTACTTTACATATCAATCAATCAATCAATCAATCATCAGTATTTATATACCGCTTTTCAACACAAAGTTCACAAAGCGGTTTATAGGCAAATAATAACATTAAAGTTAAATGGCTCCCTGTCCCAAAAGGACTCACAATCTAAAAGAATGGAGAACATCACCAGCAACAGCCACGAGAAAGACACTGTGCTGGGGTGAAGAGGGACAATTGCTCTCCCCCTGCTAAATATAAGAGGACACCACTTGAAAAAGTGCCTCTTGCCCAGTTAGCAGGGGTTAACATATGCTGTTATGGTTCTGGTTAACTCTCATCATTTTGGCCACAAAGGAGGAGGAGGGTCAGAGGATAACACAGCCCCCCACTGTGCCCCCCTCCTTTCCTGAGTGATTGTGTCTGAGGATGCAATCCTAACCTGTAGTTAGGCCAGCAAAGTTCGACTGCCACAAGGAACACCATAAAGTATCTTTGGACCACTCTCGGAGTCAGAGAGGCCAGCACACGGACGTGCACCATCCTCCCTGACTCTGAGAGTGGTCCAGACGCACTTTATGGCAGCTTTTGTGCCGGCCAGACTTTGCTGGGCTAACTGTCCCGGCCTAACTCCAGGTGAGGATTGCACTCTGTGGGGACAACACAATCACTTGCTGTTAATGTCCTGCAGGGCTGGTCAGTGCCAGCCTACCCACGAAGCTGACTGATAGGGTCAGGGGAACACCCACCTCCACTGTGCCTTCATCAGAAAGACAGTTTAGAAAGAAAGGTTTAAGAAGTGAAGCATCAGGAGCCGCACTGTATAGAGAACCAGAAATATTTTGCAGAACTGCACAGCATGTCATTTCAGACAAAGCAGAGATGTAAAGCTTTGTTTAAGGGGGATTTCGCCACGTCTGTGTTCCCACGCCTGTGTTTGCGGGAACATGCCTAAACCCAGAGATGGGGAGATAGTGCCCTTTTCATGGCTTGTAAAACACCAAATTCTTCAAGTAAAGGGTGTTTTGAGACTTTCCAGCTCATCACAGAAAAAGGCCCTTCCAATAACTTTTTTGGAAAACCCAACAACAAAACAATAGCCTTCCTGAACTTGTCTGTCACGGGCCATTAACGGAACAGGAGATGTTCCAAATACAGTTACCTTTATGTTGCAAAGCATGTTAGGTTTTTTGAAGGTTTTTTTTCAAGGTTTTTTTTTTTTTGAAGGTTAGCATCAGAGTGGATGGTTTTCCTCCTTAATAAAATCTAGATCAGGACCAGATCAGATCTCCTGGAAAAAAAGTGCCTGAGGGGGGACATGACTGAGGACGCAATCCTAAACTGAGTTAGGCTGCCGTAAATTAAGCCAGCAAAGTTTGGCCAACACCAGGGCCACCATAAAGTACGTTTGGACCGCTGTTGGAGTCAGAGAGGCCAGCACCCAGACATGAGCCATCCTCCCTGACTCCGAGAATAGTCCAAACACACTTTATGGTGGCCCTTGTGCTGGCCAAACTTTGCTGGCTTAGCTTATGCTGGCCTAACTCCAGTTTAGTATTGTGCTCTCAGGCATACAAAAGTATGCATGGGATGGACAGAGTGGCTAGGGGGATGTTCTTTTCCCTCTCTCACAACACCAGAACCAGGGGACATCTACTAAAATTGAGTGTTGGAGGAGTGAGAACGGATAAAAGGTACAAGGCATCTTGTGTGCTCCCTTGTTTTATGTTTGGTAATCCTAAATAGGACAAGTAGTCTGTTTCACAGCTAAAACCACAGACTATCCAGGCTCACTGGATCACATGTTGCCATGAGATCTACAAAAGCCACATACAACTGTCTCTTAGGGCCTTGGGTACTCTTGCTTAGCATATGATTAGAATGTAGCCTTCGCTGTGCTTTTAAAAAAAACTTTTTATTTTTATTTTTATTTTCCCAAAGGTGTACAACCTTCCTGTTACTTTGAGAACTTTATTTCAGAGTGCAATCCTAACCTGGAGTTCGACTGGCACAGTTAGGCCAGTAAAGTTTGGCTGGCACAAGAGCTACCGTAAAGCACATTTGGATCACTGTCAGAGTCAGGGAGGATGGCGCATGTCTGTGTGCTGGCTTCTCTGACTCCGAGAGTGGTTGAAACATAATTTTATAAGAGCTTCTATATATTTCTCTATAAGAGACAAGATCTTCTCCTAAAGTACTGCATTTTAGCAACCTGACTTTCTTCAAAAAACCTACAATCCTTTCTGCTAAAGCAGTTTCATACTAAATGTCCCTGTTTCTACCTCTGCCCCAAAGACTTCCCTGTTGGAAAGAGGAAGCAATAGTTCCAAACTTTGTTGGCAATTCCCCAGTTGGCAATTCCCCAGCACCCCACGCCTCACACACAGGGCCGACCTATCCTTGAGGTCAACTGAGATAGTCATCTCTTGTAGCAGATTGACTGTGGCATCCACCTTTAACCATTCACTTGCCTCCATGGTTCTTCCTCCTATCACTCCCTGGGCTGAAAAAGGGGGTGGGGCACAAGTAGGGAGGAGAGAAGACTGGTGGGCTAGAATGACTCCAACGCTTTAGCTACCACTCTCCTCTTCCCCACCCTTCTTCTGCTCTATCTTCCTTGTTCCTTTTTGGCACAGGAAGGAGAAACCAGGCTTCACATCCCCATGGAAAGGGGGGGCAGCGTTTGGCATGTCATCCCCTGGCATCAGGAGGTCTTGGGCTGGCCCTGCCAACATGACTCTATTTCTCCAGTGCTTTCTTTCGTCACAGATGAACTGGTGGCAAAGGTTCATCTGAGCCAATTTGGGGCTGCTCCCAGGCTCTGCCCCAGTATCAAGTAGTCATGGCCCTGGCCCTTGTGCCACCCTGGGGCCAGGGAGCAGACATTCACCTAAGACATTCCAGAGCCTTACACAATGCTCTGCTGGCCTCCGAAAGTGCTAGAATGCTTTCAGAAAGCCTTTAAGCAATACTTCCAATTTTCCGAAGGGCCTTCGAAGGCCCAGGGATGTGCATGCGGCCTGCCGCCCAGGGCATTTACACCACCACCCCCGGATCAATGGCAGGACCGCCACTGGTGTCAAGCCATGTATGGGCCCTGAGCTACTTTGGGCAAAAGGTGGGTTGCAAACAGCGATGGTATCTGGTAATGAAGATCCGGAACGCTGGGTGGGACTTGCGTATGATTGGCAGCCCGTCCGTTCCGTTCCGCCGCCTGCCCGCCCGCCGCGCAGGCTACCCCCGGTTGGCGCGCCCCACCGCTGCTCGCCCAGACACCCGGCACGCCCCCACCCATCCCCCTGGCGAGCAGGCGCCCCTTCCGGGGCCAGGGCAGCCCGCACAGCGGGCGGGCAGGCGGCGGAACAGAACGGACGGGCTGCCAATCACACGTAAGTCCCGCCCAGCGTTCCAGATCTTCATTACCAGATACCATCGCTGGTTGCAAATGTATAACAAGTCCTCACTTAGGGCGCAATCCTAACCTGGAGTTAGGCTGGCACAGTTAGACCAGCAACGTTTGGCCAGCACAAGGGCCACCATAAAGTATGTTTGGACCACTCTCCGGGCGCAATCCTAAACTGGAGTAAGGCCGGCATAAGATAAGCCACCAAAGTTTGGCTGGCACAAGGGACACTGTAAAGTGTGTTTGTACCACTCGGAATCAGAGAGGCCAGCACACAGATGTGCACCATCTTACCTAACTCCAAGAGTGGTATGAACACGCTTTATGATGGCCCTTGTGCTGGCAAAACTTTGCTGTCTTCACTTATGCATGCCTAACTCCAGTTTAGGATTGTGCTCTCAGCGTCAGAGAAACCAGCATACAGGTGTGTGCCATCCTCCCTGACTCAGAGAGTGGTCCAAACATGCTTTATGGTATCCCTTGTGCTGACCAAACTTTACTGGCCTAACTGTGCCGGCTTAACTCCAGGTTAGGACTGCACTCTTAAAGTCATTTTGTTGATGAGAAATTTTTAAAACAACAATTTCTGGCCAGGGCCACTGTCTGTGTGCAGTTTTGCATGTTCTCCCCATGTCTTTGTGGGTTTTCTCCAACCTAGAAAGCTCCCATTGATTTCTATGTTTAATATTAGAAGTATTTTGGGTCTTTTATTTAGGAGTTTGGTGATGTTTTTGTGACCAGAAAAATACTGTAGGAATGTCCCTCTTGTTTACGGTTTATCAATTATCCAGTGATAACACTGGTTTCCTTATAAGTAATTTCAGATAAAGTTGCAGTTTCCAAGAATGTGTCTACAACTTTGAGGACGTGTTGCATCTCGTTCCCAATCTTGTTTTTTTTTAAGCCCAAAGCAACCTCAGGGGGCTTTGCGTGCAAGAATAGTGAGATTTTTGGGGCTGGTGAGGAAGTTACTGGTAGTTACATGTGTGTAAGGGGAAAGGAGCTATTCGGCTGTTTTCCCCTTCCCTCCACTTCTGTTCTATCCTACATTGGATCACTTCTCAATGATTTGCTGGAAAAGTTGCTGCCTATCTATGTCTATACTTGGTGGCTTCTAAAAATATAGGTGGGGAAGAGTTCCTCAGGAAGTTGTCTTTAGACGCTGACTCATCTGGACGCAAGTCGACTTCTTCACTTTCAGTTGGTGGGCTTCCTTTTTCCTCCCAGAGCAATGCTATCAGGTTCTCCTTCTGGGCGATGTGCTCCTGCCATGACCGTTGGTTGAATCCTCGTGCTGCAGTTAGTCATGATGTAACACAGTCACCATAACGGATACCAAATGGGAGAAACTTGGGGGGTGGAACCCTGTACAAAGTTCCCAAGACAGTTTTGCCTCCTAACGTTGTTATGACCCCAATCCTAACCTGGAGTTACAATTAGGTCAGCAAAGTTTGGCCAGCACAAGGGCCAAAACATTAAGTGTGTTTGGATTACTCTCGGAGTCAGACGTGCACCATCCTCCCTGACTCCAAGAGTGGTCCAAACATACTCTACAGTGGCCCTTGTGCCAGCCAAACTGTGCCGGCCTAACTCCAGGTTAGGACTGCACTCTTAACCTTTTCTCCACTCCAACCACCATGTTTTTGCTTGTGACTTTTTCCTCCAGCTCTCCTCAAAGACTAGGACTGCTAATCTTTGAGGCCACTGTATCAGGGTGCAATCCTAACCTGGAGTTAGGCCAGCAAAGTTTGGCCTGCGCAAGGGACACTGTAAAGTATGTTTGGACCACTCTTGCAGTCAGGGAGGAGAGCACACAGACATGCACCATCCTTCCTGACTCCAAGAGTGGTCCAAATGCGCTTTACGGGGCCCTTATGCCAGCCAAACATTGCTGCCTAACTATGCCGGCCTAGGATTGTGCCGTTATTCCCCTTCCCCAAATGGTTTCCAACCAAATCATATCCCCACGCAGGCAAAGTGGAGCAGGGAATAGAGGACAGTCCTTGCATGTGTTTAAAAGAACGTGACTCTTGGAGTTTCAGATGTCACCTTTGAAGTGGTTTCACTAAGTTGAAACTTAACTCTCATGGAAGATGTCTAGGTTATTAAGGGTCCACTGTCTAAGATTTGCATCTCATGTGCTGAGTTGTCTACCGTGTAATCAAAGGAAGATAATAGACGTAGATGAAAAACAGAGTATTGCCCCATTCTGGAAACTGCACTCGTCATGCTGTTGTCTGATGCAAAATCTTTCCCTGAGGACTATAGGTGGAGGGGAGGTATAGGGGGAGTCTAAAATGGAAGGGGCTATGTTCAGCATCGATAGATTACATGCTTATGATGTCACAAAGCACCTTCTTGGCTCTTTCTCCAAGCACCTTTGAAGCATAAAAACAGATGATGTTGTTTCAATATCGGGCACCGTATAATTGTTTCAATATTTCACATACCAACATTTATTTCACATTCCAAATACTGCACATACCAAAAAGATGAGCAGCCTCAAGCGGCATGAGAAAGGCATGGCATAGCATTTGCTATGGGAGGAAGGCTGAGCTCCTTGCATGGGGAAAAACATGTATGCTGTAGACTCGGCATTAGGAGAATATCAAATAGAGCTCTTCCAAACAGATTTTACTTAGGAGAATTCAGCAGTGATCTCATCTCCAAATCTTTCCAGTTTTCCTCTCCAGAGACCTGAGAACTGGGCAGCTGAAAAACCCAGGCTTGTGGGGGCGAGAGGGAAAAGTCATGCTGGGTCGGATGTGGCCCCTCAGTCACTAGCATCAGAGCACGTTGGTGGCATTCGTGGTTCTCATTCCCATGACTACAGCTGAAAGTAGCTGCCCAGCCCTGGAAGGACAAAGCCAACTAAACCCCCTTCCTGCCTCCTGAGATTTTCTGGTTAGACAGTCTTAGACAGTCTTAATGCTGTTTATTTTCCATGGTGTCGGACCAGAGATACCCAAAAAAGGTCTTGGACGATAGACAGTGGTGAGTTGAGTGCTGTGATAAATTAGTGCATTGGGCGTAGACTTCTAGGGGCTGAGAAGCTGCCAGCCATGAAGTACACAGACACCCAGGGCTGAAACAGACATGAAACCTGCCCACTTGGTTTCCTCAAAGATAACTTCACTTTTTTTTTTATCGGAGATGGTTTTGTTTCTTAGTTCTCTGACCTTGGAGCATCCCTCCTCCACATCTGAATTTCTGTTCCACATAAGCAGTGATCTGATTTCATGATGTGTCCAGAGATCTGGTTTGCTCCTGGACCTTTTCTGTCCATTACGCATGTTAAGAACATTGAAAGATCTGACCTTGCTAGATCAGACCAACATCTGTTTGGTTAACATCCTGCTTCTCACAGTGCCCATCCAGTAACCAACAAGTGGAGTTGAAGGCGTTGGCTTTCCACTGCCGCATGTATCCAGCAAACCCTAAGCAGCCCAATAAGTCAATGTCAGCATGAACAAATTATTGCAACTAATGTTATAATAATAGATGATACTCCAAGGCCTTCAGTGAATGTTCTGAAAGTACTAATTCTTAGCTTTCCCTTCATACCCGTCCTTCTCTCTGCCATCCTACAATGTTCTCTTTCTTCTTTTCCTCCTCCTCAGATTACAGTACATTTCCCAGCAAATTGCTTCTGTGCTTCTCTATAGAGCACAAAGTGCCCTATTCATTTTTACCCTTACTGTCAACCCTGCAAGGCTGTTCTTGGCTTTGTGCAAAGGGCAAGGAAAAGACAAGGAGGATGTACTGTAGAAGATGCTGGCAGATCTGACCCATGGACTAAAGCAGTAGTTCTACTACATTTTAGCACTGGGACCCACTTTTTAGAATGACAGTTTATCAGGACCCACTGGCTGTGATGTCATTAACCTGGAAGGGATGTCATGGCAGGAAGTGACATCAACAAGAAGGAAAATTGTTAACATTCCCCATACGACAAAATCAAATCAATTAAGTAACACTTTACAATAAATAGAAGTCTAAACATTTATTTAAAACAACGAAGAACCCTGCTAATCCACCCAAGCAGTTGCTGATTGATTTTTTTAAGAATTCCCCAAACATCTCAAAGGCTGCAGTCCTATCCACACTTACCTGGGATGATCCCATCATTGTTAAAAGCATATACAGGTGTGCCCCGGTATCCACTGATTCTGTATCCACAGTTTCAGTTATCCACGGATACCATGGATACTGGGACTCCTATTAAAAAGATACAGGAACATTAATCAAATATTTTTTTTTACTTTGTTGCAGCAAAACCACTGATATTCTCCTATCGTTAAAAAGGTATCCCCAATATCCACAGTTTCAGGTATAGACGGTGAGGTCTGGAACGGAACCCCAGCGGATACCGGGGCATGCCTGTACATACTGTGTTAGCCTGTTTAAGAATACAGATCTGTAACATTTCCCCAAATGCAGTCACAGATTATAGTAGCATCAAATCTAATACATTAAAACATTGAAATGAATGGGGACCCACCAGAAATTGGTTCACGACCCACCAAGTGGGTCCCAGGCCACAGTTTGAGAAACATTGGACTAAAAATTTTGGAGGAACACCTTCGAAACCTTGGGACCCTTTCCCTCAATGCTTTAGGCTTAGCCTGGGAACTGCAGTTTTCCCCCTTCACAATTGTTATCTCAAATGATTTTTCTTCCTTTCTCTGAGCCAAGGGCTGCAGCTTGGTCTCCTGTCTGGACTTTTTCCCCCATCAGGGCTTCCTTGTACACATTCAGATGTGGGATCAGACTGAGCCTTGGCCTCCTGCCCTCCCCTCCTGTATGAAGGAGAAGGGAGTTTGGAAACTTCTGGTTGTGGGTTGTAACCAGCTGCATTTTCCCAGGCTGTCTGAATATGAGTAACTGCACTTATTATTATGAATATTTATAAAGGGCGTTTCAACAGAGCAGTTCATAAAGTGGTTCATATAGCTCTATCAAAGGCTCCCTGTCCCCAAAAGGCTCACAATCTAAAAGAAGATGCAGAAGAGGCCCCAGAAATAGCCCCTGAAAAACACACCATGCTGGGGATGAAAAGGGACAGGTGTACTCTTCCGTGCCCCCCCCCACATATAAATAAAGGTGCCTTTTTTGCCCAGTTAGCAGCAGTCCAAAAAACAGCTTCCAATTGCCTGCCTTCATGTTCCAAGAAGGGAAGAGGGCCGGGGGAAGTGCACACGCCCAAGGTTTGTGTCTGCTTGTTCTTTTCACGGCAAACAGGGCCTGCCTAAGCCCTCCCCGGGCCCTCTGTGCCACGTCAAATGCCATTCGCTTGCACATTCTCCACTTCCTCCTTTTCCTCCCACTCTCTGATTTGAAAAGGAAGAGGTGCATGGAGGAGAGGAGCATCATGGGCTGGAGCTTTTCCTAAGAACTGCAGGTGAGGGAGCCATTCAACTCTCTTTCACACAGCAATGGGGTCACCACTGACAAGACTCTGTTTCCAGCACATGCCAAACATATATCTGTTGACAGGTCTGGCCCAAGACTTCCCAGTGCATGAGGTGGCTTGCCAAGTGCTCCCCAGCTTAGGTTCATAATGTGCCAACCTCTCTTCTTCTCCTCTCAGGGTTTGGATTGGAAAAAGGAGAAGGGGATGGGGTGTAAGCAGCGATGGGATCTACAAAGAAACAAGGGGAATGCTGGGCGAGATGTAGGCGGGACTTCTGCTTGAGTGGCAGCCCGTCCGTAGTGTTCCGCGGCTGCCCTGGCCTCAGGGGGGCTCCTGTTCGCCGCGGGGGACAGGTGAGGGTCATGCCAGGTGCCTGGGCGAGCAGCGGGGGGGGGGCGCTAACTGGGGGCAGCCCCCTCCGAGGCCAGGACAGCTGCGGAACGCTACGGACGGGCAGCCAATCACGCAGAAGCCCCGCCCAGCGATCCCCTTGTTCATTTCTAGATCCCATTGCTGGGTGTAAGAGGACAAGGGTTCTAGCCTATGACTCTTCTTCTCTGCCCCTTTTTCAATCTAGGAAGTAGGAGGGGCAGTGGAGTTGATGGTGGTGGGTGTCCTGGTCAATCTGTTGCCTGAGGTGACACCCTCAATAGGCCTCATGGATGGGCTATGGCATCCTCCAAGGGCCCCAGAACCTCTATAGCAGTGGTTCTCAAACTTTTTAAACTGGGACCCACTCTTCAGAATGGTACTCATGCTAGGACCCACAGGCAGTGATGTCATTAACTCGGAGGTGATATCATGGCCGGAAGTGACATAATCAAGCAGGAAGTGCCGTCACTGTGATGTAATCAAATGACACTCCTGGAATTTAAACTGGCATTCTTGGATTGCAGCAATTGCACAACCATGAAACACCCCTGACAGAAAGCAGGATTAGGACAAAATATTCCGTAAAAACACTGAACTAAAAACAAAAATAAAAATAAAGTCTCGCTTGAAAATTCAAACTGTTAACACTCACAAAAGAAATCTTGCAAGAGTTAAGTCTGCAGCTTCCAAGATAGCTGCTTCCAGCTTTCTGCAACCCACCTGATATCAGGTAGTGACCCACCAAGTGGGTCCTGACCCACAGTTTGTGGAACACTGCTCTATAGTGTCTCTCAAATTCCAACACTAGCAATCTGCACTCACAACCTGAACTGGGCATCCTCCAAGGGCACTAGAGGACTGATTATTTGGCAGGGAGAGGGACCCTAAAACAGGGATTGTTCCTGATGGTTAGGGGTAACTGGCACATGGGGATAAGAACATAAGAGTCCCGCTGGATCAGGCCAAGGCCCATCTAGTCCAGCTACCTGGATCTCACAGTGGCCCACCAGATGCCTCAGGAAGCATCAACAAGGCCACAAGATGCCTGCATCCTGTTGCCACTCCCTTGTATCTGGCATTCTGAGGTAAATTTCTGAGGTAAAATTCTGAGGTTAATAAAACAATACCATTTAAGAACCTAAGAACCTAAGCCCTGCTGGATCAGGCCAAGGATCTAGTCCAGCTTCCTCTATCTCACAGTGGCCCACCAGATGCTTCAGGGAGCACACAGAACAAGATACCTGCATTCCGTTGTAGTTGCCACTCCCTTGCACCTGGCATTCTGATGCAACTTCTTGTGGACAGTGGGATACACATAGCTTCATGTTGTCCCACTGCCAAATAACCTGCTTGACACTCAGCCACACACAAGTAATAGTTCTCCAAAAGATAATGCTTTTGTTGATTATTTCTCTCATCCAATTCCAAGAGCTGCTGAATTATTATTTCGGAGTTGACCTTTGTTCCATTCATATTGAAACAAAATAGCCTCTGCTTGCATCTTTCCCTTGGCAAAAGAAACAAAAGTACAGCATCGACGCCAGAAGATTATTGTTTTCCTCTGTGGCTCCTGTAAAAACAGGGCTTGGAATAATGGGTCTCTTCCTTCTATTTAAAGTTTTTTGTGTTTTGCTTTTTATGCTGGGCAGCCGGTCAAATGAAAGCAGGGAGGAATCCACATTGGATGGTGGTTTTTATTTGGTTTGGTTTTTTTGTATTTTTTTTTATCTTCCTACAAAGTTGCAGATTGAAGACCGTTTAGCCTTAAAATTCCTCGTACTTTGGATGCCTTGTTCCAGGTTGATCCATGCACACCTAACTGGCCCATCCATCATGCCAGCCTGTAGGCACAGGTAACAGAGCAGGGACCCTACCTGACACCTACCTAGGTATCTAAGGGATTGAACATGGGGCCTTCTGCATGCTCCAACACTGCTTTAGTGCAGTGGTTTCCAAACTGTGGGTTGGTACCCACCAGTGGGTTGCAAGCCAATTTCAGGCGGGACACGAAGCACCTAGAGCAGCCATACTGAAAATATGGGAAGGAGGGATGCTGGAAAGGGGGAGGGCTGTGTCATTGTTTTGCTTGTGTCAAGGTTGTAAATAGGCTTTTTAAGTTTCTGATTCACTTTGCAATTGGAAAGTGACTGAGTAACAACCCAACTTTTTGCTGCATTCTCAGGAAAGCAGCAGGCTCTGGCGTTGCCATGACGGCAGTTCCTGCCATGGCATCACTTCTGGTGGGTCCTGGATAGATTGCCGTTCTAAAAAGTGGGTCCCGGTGCTAAACAGTTTGAGAATCACTGCTTTAGAGGAATGTTAGGAGGGCATGCAGTTCTTCTCTTTATCAACAGTATTACACATCTCAAGAAAATGCGCACACACAAAGAGAGACGCCTTTTGGAAAAAGTCCACAAAGATTTGGTTTTGAATCAGGCAGTCAGCCAAGGGTTACTCAGACAGGAAAAAAAGCCACTGCAAAGATCTTTAAATCTTGCAGAGCTCACGAGTTACAGGGGTATTAGCTGGTCAAAATCATGGGCGTTCTGTTGAATCACTGAATATGTAAATATGTAAACTGATGTTGTGATATGTGTTCTGTCTGTCTGTCTGTCTGTCTGTCTGTCTGTCTTACCTTATGCCAATACAGATCAATGAATGAATGAATGAATGAATGAATGAATGAGTAACTTGTAGACAGAAAAGGAAAGTCATTTATGCCTGGGGCCAGTTGGAACGAGTGCAAGAATGTATGTATGGAATATGAACTCTGTTGGAAAAGAGAGGCATTTCAGTAGCATGTTCCCATTTAAAAGAAAAAAAACTGATGCAGACAGAAAAGAATCCATGTACACTTTAAAGCAGTGGCATATCTAGGGTATTGCAGGGGGCAAGAAGAATGGGCGCCGTTTGCCAAGGGGGCGCTGATTAACCTCAGCCCCCCCCCCACAGTGCCCAAGAAGATGCCTAAGCTGGGGCCAAGGAAGGCCGCGCACCCCCAGCTCGCTGAGCCGGAAAAGTTCATGGCTTCTCCAGGGCACACCTTGTGCAAAATTGCCCAGTCGGCGGCCGAGGAAAGTTGCATGCCCATGGCTGCAACTGGGGAGGCATGTGGCTTCTCTGGGCCACTGCTTGGGCAAAACTGCCCAACTGGCAGCCAGAGGAAGGCGCGCGCCCCGCAGCTAGAACCGGGGAGGCACGGGGCTTCTCCAGGCCGCTGTTTGAGCAAAACTGCCCAAGCAGCAACTGAAAGAAGCTGTGCCCCCCGGATCAGACACCCTCAACGTCATGACATCACCATGCCGTGACGTCATGACATTGCATGCCATGGGCGCGGCTTCGCGCTGGTACGCCTCTGCTTTAAAGTCAGAATATTGATTAAAAAACACAGACCTTTTCCTGTTGAAACCCAGTATCCACTTCAATCCCACAAATAATGAACAGTATCAATTTCATGCAGACACAAGAGAGGAGATAGGAAGACTTTATTCTTCAGCAGTTTCTTCCCCACCCCGAACCAGCCCTCGGATGGTGATGTATCAGTAACCACATAATTGAAACAGTACATAAGATACATTTTGGGTAATGAGCTGAGTATCAGAACTCTGTTTAATCTACCGCCTAGAGTTTAGATTTGGGGGTAGAAAATGATTACCGTAATCGGATGTAAAAAGGCCACCAAACTCTTATACTTGATACTTGATATACTTGATATACTTGAAACAAAACACAGTTAAAGCAACATCAAACCTTGAAGTCAGACTATTAAGAGGGATATTAAGGGTGCAAACCTAATCTGGAGTTAGACCGGCACAGTTAGGCCAGCCAAATTTGGCTGGCACGAAGGCCACTGTAAAGCACGTTTGGACCACTCTCGGAGACAGGAAGGAGGGTGCACGTCTGTATGGTCCAAACCACACAGTGGTCCAAACACTCTTTACGGTGTCCCTTGTGCCAGTCAACGTTTGCTGATCTAACTGTGCCGGCCTAACTCCAGGTTAGGATTGTGCCCTGGGACAGTGGTTAAAGGTAAAGGTTTCCCCACGACTGAATGGTCTAGTCGTGACTGACTGTAGGGGGCGGTGCTCATCTCCGTTTCAAAGGCTGTAGAGCTGGTGTTTTTGTCCGAGGACAAGCTTCCGTGGCCATGTGGCCGGCATGACTCTAAGGGACACCGTTACCTTCCTACCGAAGTGGTCCCTATTCATCTACTTGCATTTTAGGTGCTTTCAAACTGCTAGGTTGGCAGGAGCTGGGACAAGCAACAGGAGCTCACTCCGTCACGCAGTCTCGAACTCCCAACCTTGCGGTTGAAAGACCAGCAACAGCGGATTAACTCGCTGCGCCACCACGTCCCTAGGGACAGGGGTTAGGCTGTGGCATAAGTGCTGGATCCTGGCTTTACCCCCTCCCCAGGCCAGCATGCCCACAGGCCTGTCCTCCCCCACCTCCCCCAACCCATTCAAGCAACAAGCTTTTGCTGGAGGTTTGAAACCTGGAATTGTGGTTCATAGTAGATGACCTTGGGTGTCTTTTTTTTTTTTTTTTTGCAGGATGTTTTCTTTTTGCAACATGAACTTTGCCTCCTAGGTAAACAAAAGCAGCTTTTTGAGGTGAACCACACTTTGGAATGCATTGGCAAGAGCAGGGCACCAAATCCGTAACAAGGCTGAATGTTAGTACCAAAATATAATCCAGCACTTATCCAAATGAAGAGAGGCTGGACTGGGCTTCCAGCATTTGACCTGGTAGAGACTTGTATCACACTGACAAGTGTGAAATTATCACTGAGATTTTTTAAAGGGGTAGTCAAAGGGCAGAGATGGGGCAGTGGAGTTTTGGGACTTCCCCTACCTTAAAAATGGAGAAATCAATGGGAGTGAGTTTTCTTTTTTACTCAGCGGGTGATTAATCTGTGGAACTCCTTGCCACAGGAGGTGGTGATGACCTCTGGCCTAGGTGCCTTTAAAGGAGGATTGGACAGATTCATGGAGGAATAGTCCATCGCAGGCTACAAGCAGTGATGGGTATGTGCTGGTTTTAGATGGAGGGTACCTTAAGCTAGGCGCTAAGGAGAGGCAGCAGGATGCAGGCATCATGTTGTGAGCTCCCTGGGGCATCTGGTGGGCCACTGTGAGATACAGCAAGCTGGATTAGATGGGCCTTGACCTGATCCAGCTGGGTTCTTCTTATGTTCTTATGAGTGCTCAGATGTGCTTTTGAAACGTTTTTCAAAAGACCTTAGCCGAGAAGAAGAATCAGGCTCAGCAGGAGGCAAACTGAAAAATTTGCCTAAGGGCATATGTTAATATCTAAGGTATTTTCTGTAGGAGCACTGCCTGAAAGTCAGTATGTGGCTCTCTTAAGACTACACTCTTATGCAAACATATGTTAGTAAGTTATAATGAGCCCAGTGGGATTTTTGAGCAACTATGCAGAGGCTAGCACTGTAATATACAGTATCTGGTTTATTATTTTAGATTCTTGCAATTTATTCTTTCAGTATTTATATATCTGTTTGAAAACTGTTGCGATCAACAATGAGCAAGGTCTTAAAGTAGGACTAAGTGGCAGAGAGGAAAACATTGGTGAAGGAACAAAAAAGTCAATGTTTTGCTTGTTGTTGTATAATATTAATGGGGTGTGGCTTTGATGGATACATGTCATGATGTGCTCTGACACATGAAAACATTTCACCGCTCCATTGATATTAAAGCTTGCACTTGAAGGATTAATGAGGAGGTCTCAGTGTAGCCTTAAAAACATGGCCATAAAAACAGACCCATTACACGAACACCTAATAAGGGTGAGCTGGTTCAGCTGTGAGTTGACTGTGTGATGCTAATTTCCTCAGCCTGTGCAGCACTCATCACACAACACACATGAACCATTCAGCAATGAGCCAGCATAAACAGACCACACGCAACATCCAAATCGGTTCTCTTTAGGCCAGTCCCGATGAGGACAGCCCCAATGTCTCAATCCTCTTGTAGCATGCAAATTTTACACATATTTCCACACAACCTGCTGGTGCCAGGCAGTTGTGGCTTTTCTGTTTGCCATCACATGCGGAAATACAACATTCTGCACCACAGAAAATATATCATATTTTGGAGACATTTTGGACATATAGAGGAGAGGGTCACTCTAGCACACTACTCTTCTCTCTTCCAGTGTCACTCTAGCCCACTACTCTTCTCTCTTTCAGTGTCACTCTAGCCCACTACTCTTCTCTTTTCCTAGTATATTTCCCTTCTCGCTTTGCTCTACTCATCTTTTTGAATCTAGAGAGGGAGAAGAGGAGCAGAGGCAGCTGGTATGCCTCTGGGCAAGAGTGGTGCAGCATTTGATGTGCTAATTTCAGATACAAGAAAATCTTGGGTTAGCTTTGCTCAAGGTTCTCATTCCATTGCTGGTCCTGAAAGGAAGGAGTGGCTTGAAGAAGCACTGGCTCACATGTTCCGAGCCGTGAGGGTGACCAAGTTCTTTCCTTCAGGCAAAGCGTTCTTAATTCTGTGGCTTGCCAAGGCAGTCTTCCTGAGAGGGCAGTCTGGCTTTCCACTGAAGCAGATGTCATGTGTAGGCGCTGGGCTTTGAGTGCTTTGTGTCCAAAGTGTCCAAAATGGGCTACCACAGATGGCACTGCTGCGCACATGACCTCCAGCTCAGCACCCCGACTGTGTGGCTCAATCAGCATTAACTGGCGATCAACCACAGCTGCCCCACCCCACCCCCAGGCCGTGATAAGGGTGATGGTGGCCCTCTGTGATGATTAAGTCTTGCAAACCCAGCAGAATGTTGCTGCCTTTTCGGAACTTTGCTTCCTGCCACTCTTCAACCGCCTCCCCTTCAGACTGCCAAGCATTCACGGCTGTGTTTCTGGAATGCGGGCATTAAGAAGTGCCCTGGTTTTGTGGCTTAGCATGGGGTCAGGGGACTAGAATTTCTGCCGTGGAGTTCTTTGCTTACACAGTGTCGAGCATCTGGCAGGGAGTGACATTTTGGCACCCCAGCCAGCATGCAGTAACTGGACGTGGTTGCGGGGAAGTGAGGCCAGACAACTGCTTGGGCTTGACTGTTTTTGCCCAGGAGACAATTGAAGGTTCTGTAGCACCATAACTGCAAATCCGCAAGCCCTTTCTCCTCTTCGTGGAATATGCTGGTGCTTTCTGAGCCCGGATGACGTGTGCAGCCTGACCTTTGTGCACACACTAATTTGCCCATGTGCAAGTGATTAATGTTCTGGCTCTCTTCCCCTTCTGCCACCAGCAGTGCCCTTTGTCCAGCCCTTGTGCCTGAACTCCCAGAGTCTCAATACAACAGAACAAGGCTGTCATTCTATTCCCTGCCTAAACTCCTCCGAAACAGGCTCTCAGTCTCAGCCAGTCCTTTCTCCTTATCGAAAGCCATCAAGCTTTTATAC
>JAJKFI010000020.1:6874162-6903938 GCA_029204185.1 Lerista edwardsae
AAGCTTTTATACTGTGCATTTGGAGTGTGCAGAAAGCATTGCATGTGTTATCCCAACATTGTCTTTAAAATAATAACCCTGTAAGGTTGGCAAGTTGCTAACTGCATGTTGCAGCTGAGGCTGGGTGGAGCAGCTTGCCTAAGAACAGCTAGCAGTAAAGGCCAGACTTGAAATGCAGTCCTGATTCCCAGCTCACTCTTTTAGCTACCAGGCTACACTAGCTCTGCCTTGACAGGAATCTTTGGCCTCTGCTGGGTTGGCATATCCGCTCTTCCTGTCTGATATTTTGGTTCCTGTCCTAGTAAACACAGTCTCTATTTTTACCTTTTGAGGGTGTCTTGCTAAATATTGTTAGAGATTATTTCTCCAGGCTCAGCAAATCATTCCCAGGGCAGCCACTTGGTGCCTGAGATAGCATCCTCCAAATCCCACTGGCTCCTTACTTGGCCATTTGTAAGCTGCACCCAGACAGCTGCATGCAGTCCTTCCATTCTCTGCAAGGAGGAAGGCAGAGGGGAATGGACCAAATGAGGAAGTGTGCATGAGAGAGGACAGTAGTGGACAGTAGCCACTCTAGCCCACCACCCTCTTCCCCTCCCCACTTCCTTGTCTGCTCTGCTCCTTCTGTCCTTTTTGAATCCAAAGGGGTGGGCACATCAGGTATATGCATAGCCTGGCCCTGTTCCCTACCACAGTATTTCATCTGCAACTTTTGGGGGAAAAAATCCCACAAATTCTGATGGAGGGTTTGCTTTTCCTGCAATTGAAGGCACAATCCTAACCTGGAGTTAAGCCGGCATAGTTAGGCGTGTCAGCTCCTTCCCTTCTTCCACTACATCCTCTGTCCATTATCATGTAACCTCAACTATTTCCAGGTGGTGCAGTTTGTGTGTGGCACCACAAGCACTCTTCTTAGTGAGTGGGGCACCCTGTGGGGAGAGTGAGGGGCCCCATGGGAATGCCCTGCATTGGGTCCTGCCACTCCTAGAGCCAGCCCTGCTTTTGCACCCCTATGAATTTTGCACCTGGGACAACCGCTCCCTTGCCCCTCCACGCTACACCTCTGCACTAGCTGTTCAATAACATACAGCCATAAACAGACAGCACATAAGGCCCAAGTTCCCATGGCAGCTGCCGGGTTAGTTTGCTGACTTGCTAAATTGTGGGTTGTTCTCTGAATCTGCAAACCAATTTTCGTGCTTGGGCAGGAAGGCTGCGCATCAATGCAGGAAACAAACATGCAGCCAGCTGTGCGCTGGTCATCCAGCTTATGAAGAGGACATATGAAAACAAGGCATTAAAGACTGGAAAAATCTGCTCATGGCAGATTGCGTGGGGGCAGGGTGATACTGTCCCCAACCAAAGCAGCCAAATAGAGCTTGAAGATCTTTACTAGGGTGATCACCTTTCTACATCCTATTGCTGAGACATCAGCAGAGTTAGGAAGACTGTAAAGTCCCAGAGCGGCTGATTAGTAATACTACATCACAGGCTGCAATAATGAGGATTCCCCTCTTCAGTGCGCAACAGGTGACTCATGGAGCCCAAGGGAAAAGAGGCTTTGCTGCCACTTATGCTTAATGATATCATGTCCTCCAGAGAGCCAAAAATGTGCAGCTGGGCAGAAAGGGGGTGTGGGGTGTGTGTATTTTGCGGCTTCAGTTTCCATAGTACTGACGCTTTGTTGTTCTCATTCCCCAAGCGCTAGACAATGCAAAGTGTGGTTTTGTTTTGGAAGACAGAAATGTACAACTAGAGTCACTGATTGGTTGGAAGAAGAAAAACAAAACAGGCTGGCACAGTCTTGTGCCTTTAACAGAGGCTTGATACAAGGCAACCACATGATCTGGAGTACTTTCTTGACAATCAGGGCCACAATGCTTGGGATCCTTTGGTGAAGAAATATAGAAGGATGTGGTAAAGGGCGCAATCCTAACCTGGAGTTAAGCTGGCACAGTTAGGCCAGCAAAGTTTGGCTGGCACAAGGGCCACTGCAAAGTGTGTTCGGACTACTCTCAGAGTCAGGGTGGATGGTGCACATCTGTGTACTGGCCTTTCTGACTCAGGTGTGGTCCAAACCTACTTTACAGTGTCCCTTGTGCCAGTCATACTATGCTGGCCTAACTGTGCTGGCCTAACTCCAAGTTAGGATTGCACCCTGAGGCTTATCAAATGATGGTCTTGGGGCAGTGGATAGAAAGAAGGTTTTTTCTCTCTCTCTTGCAACGCTAGAACCAGGTCATCCAGTGATATTGTTTGGCAGAAGTTTTAGGATGAACAAAAGGAAGTACTTTTTCACACAGTGTAGAATGAGTCTGTGGAACTCACTATTACAAGATTAGTGATAGTGAGTTATTAGCTAATTAGCACTATTAGCATAGCTATTATTAGCATAGCACTATTAGCATAGCATCACTATTAGCATAGCTGGCTTTAAAAGATTAGACCAATTCATAAAACTAATTCATCAAATATCAATGGTTACTAGCCATGATTTCTTAGGTCCCCCTCCAGGAACCTTCAGGTTCAGGGGCTCTATGCCTCTGAATATCTGGGATGCAACAGCAGAAGACAACCTGTGAGATATGTAGAGACTCTTGGTAAGCCACTATGGGAAACAAAATGCTGGACTGAATGAACCTTTGGCCTGATCTTAGAAATCAGGTGGGTTCCATGTCCCAGTAATCTGGCTCAAATCCAATGTCTTTTTAAAATGAATTTTATGTATACTGGTCAGTCGGAGAAGAAGAATATGCTCCACACTAAATGATGACAAGGGCAAGCATCAGGATGACTCAGCAGCCATTTTCAGGCCGCATCCATTTAGGATAGTAAAATATTCAGATTGTGGAAAGATGCCTCGGCCGGAGAGTGTTTCCCTTTTAGGGTCAGAAGAGATGTGACTTTAAATTACGTCTCTGCTGATGAGGTCCTGCTTACAGGAATAACCATCTGGATGAGACAACACTGAAGATTTAAATTCTCTCTCTAAGGGTTGCCTTGTTTATAAATATACAATTAGAGCATAAGTGCAGGACCAGCCTGCTCATGTGGACATATGAAGAAGATGATTTAGGCAGAAAATGAGTGAGAGGTAGTGGGTGTCCCAAACACTTGCCCTCTAATTTTGTCTATTCTGTCTCTATCCCAGGTGCCAACTGCTTCTTGGTATTCCCCATTTAAAAAAGGCCATACTTAGAAAGCAAAAGAGAAAAAGTGTGGAGGACAGAGAGGTGACCTAGAGAGTGTTCTGGAAGACACTCTAGGACACTTCTCTACTTTCTTTTCCACATGCTTTTTATCTACAGCTTTGCCTTTTAAAAATGGGGAGCGCCAAGATGAGGAGTGGCAATGGTAATCAGATGGGGAAAAGGGGGGCATGCAGGCAGTGGAAACCCACTCACTGCCTTGGGTGCAGGGCCTGCCCAAGCCCCTTGCCCCATAAACATGGAAGCAACAAGATCAGTGGTTCCCAAACTGTAGGTCAGGACCCACCAGTGGGTCGCAAGCCAGTTTCAGGTGGGTTGCGAAGCACCTAGAGCAAACATATTGAAAATATTAGAAGATGGGGTTCTGGAAAGGGGGAGGGCCATGTGGTTGGATTGCTTGTGTCAAGGTTGTAAATAGGCTATTTTCTTTCTGATTCACTTTGCTATTGGAAATGGCTGAGAAATAACCCAACTTATTGCTGCATTCTCGAAAAGCAGCAGGCTCTGGCATCACAATGATGGCACTTCTGACAATGACAGAACTTTGGGTGGGTCCCACACTTTGGGTGGGTCCCAGACAGTGTCATTTAAAAAAGTGGGTCCCAGTGCAAAAAAGTTCGAGAACCACTGCACTAGATCTTTAGCCTACATCAGTTTCCCAGCAAGAAACTCTGCTCACAAGAAGCTTCACTTTCAGCCAATCCACAACTCTCTGTCAGTGGCGGTCTGGGCTGGGAGCGCGCCCCATGGCAGGCGCTGAACATGCGCCCCCCCAAGTTGCCCCACTCCCGCGCGTCACACAGACATGCCTCCCTTACCCCAAAAACACTCTATTTCGGAGCGTAAGGGAGGCGTGGGCAGGCCAGAAACTGCACGGTCTCTCCCAGACCGCGCGCAATGGCGCCCCACCACTGCCCCGCGCCCCATGGCTCGTGCCATGGGGTGCTACAGGTAAGATACGCGCCTGCTCTCTGTCTTTCAAGTGGCAACTATGCTCCTCCCTCTCATACACATGCAGATACATGCATGCCCACATGCACATCTGTTCCCTGCCAGTGACTGGGTTGTCATTGTCTCCAAACTCTCGTGGGTATCTCATTCCAAAATGAAGAGCGAATCCCAGCTACAGCCAACTGATCCTTGGCTGTTAACCAGCAATCCACCTAAGAAAGGACTGGTTAGCCAGCAGCTTATGTCATCTTCTGAAAATATTGGGTAGCACATTAGCCAAGGACATGATGCTGTACAATTGCTGTCCTGGCATCCTGCTCCAAGTCTGGTTCTTCCAGCTGCTTTCCTTGGAAACCTTCCCTTAAGAGTTACTCAAACCAGCAGGTATGGTGTGCATCTGATCCCGTGCCATCAGCCTTGTGATGACTTCCCTGGGTGGAATGCCGGAAGAACCTGTCTTTCTGGAATTGGTGTGATGGTGTTGATTTTCTCCTTCTCATTTTGTGTTTTGACAGGAGAGAAACGATTCTCATTTGTCACAGTTGACAACCATGCAGTGCTTTACCACGAGGAAGGGACCTCTTCTATCCTTCTAGGAGCAGTAAACAAACTCTACTACTATGATTTTGAGACCTCAGCTCACTACACGGTAAGGTGACTTGGGGCACGGTTCGCTGTCCCAAATGCACATTTTGGAGTTAACATTTTAGGGCGCAATCCTAACCTGGAGTTAGGCCGGCACAGTTAGGCCAGCGAAGTTTGGCCAGCACAAGGGCCAACATAAAGTATGTTTGCACCACTCTCTGAGTCAGAGAGGGTGGCACACAGACGTGCGCCATCCTCCCTGACTCCAAGAGTGGTCCAAATGTACTTTATGGTGGCCCTTGTACTGGCCAAACTTTGCTGGCCTAACTATACCAGTTAGCATTGTGCCCTAATTCAGATTTCCTAATATAACCTTCATTCTTTAACCCTAATTAACCACATACCATCTCAGTCCGAAATGCTTCCAGAGGCACATTTCATTGTCTGCAACCTCAAAGTAATTAGTTCCCTTGGGTGATGGTCTGGAAAATTGTGAGGTTTTTCAGGGATTAATTCCCCTGTTGCAATTTTAGAGGGTGGAAAGAGGCTAACTTGCTTGTGTCTCTGGTAAGCACAAGTACAATGGTTAATCATTTCCACTCTAAACCTCTATCAATCCTCAGGGATTGCCGATCTCTGAGGTTCCATCCTTCATCCATGAACAGCCAGATGCCATGTGGGAATTCAAAACCAGGCAGGATGGAAAAACCAACCCATTATTTAATCTCCAGTATTTGGCTGGCGGATTTGCCTCTGGCAATACTCTTGTAGCTTCTGAGATTAATTTGTTTCTAGTCTCCTATCTCACCCTTTTTTTTCTTTTTAAAAAAAAAGTCATTTATGCTACTAGTAAGTGCCACATCATTATGTGGCAATGAATTCGATAAGCTAACTACATGTGCTGAGTGATGTGCAGTCAGTCCTCATTAGCCGCTAGGGCTAGGTTGCTTAAAATCCTCGCAGACAGTGAATTTGCAAATAATGAACCATTGGTCCTATGGGATCAATGGGGTTAGGTGCAAGGGGTACCTTATCTGCCAGCAGAGACCCTCAGGGGCCATCAGGAAGTGACAAAAGATCTCTGAATATTGCAGGCACCTTCCAGAGGCTGCAGGGGTCTTTGGAATGGCACCTTCAACCTGCCTGGCCCCCTTAAACATGGCCGGCGGATGCTTCTGCTGGCCATTTTAAAAGGGTCAGTGCTGGTCGCAGGTACCACTTTGAAGGTCTCTGCATAGTGGGTAACGAGGCGCTGATAAGGAGGTAAGTAGCAATTCTGCCCCTTGCAGATTTGCAGATTTGCAGTTTATGTATAAAAATGCATTGTGTTTGTTGGGCAGAATCCAAACACCTGTCCCTGGGCTGGGTGGCCCCGATTCAGGCTGCTCCTGGATCATGTGGATTTGTGCCTGCTCTATTGTGCGTGCACATCTGAGCAGCTCCATAGGAGTGGCTGGGGCTTACCCCAGGTCAAAGGGGACATATTCCCTTACTCCGCGCTGAGCTGCTGCCGCCTCCTAATGTTGTTAGGATGCAGTGCAGGTGAGCCGGCCGGCCTATTCCTGTGCAGGTTAGGATTGTACCGTGAATTTGTAAACACACATGCGCGCACACAAAACAACAACTACGTGTCTTTCTCTTTTCTTTCAGAAGTGTTTCCGTTCGGAAGAACCATCAGAATGTGAAAAACCAGTAAGTTGGGCGGAATAGCTTTCGCCACCCCTGAACATCTGTCGAAAGATTCCTCTTCTCCTGCACGATTTCTCCAATTATCATAGCAAGTCCTAAGCTGGCACCAATATGATGAAGGACAGTGATCTCCCTATGGACCTAATCTCCTTATGAAGCCTTTGGCAACTGGATAAGCGGGGGGGCTGAAGGAACAGCTTACATTACCCCCACCTGCTGAGAAATGATGACTGGCTAGCTAACTAATTGGTTCCCAGGCTAATTCAGCAGGGTTTGATAGCCATGGTTTGCCCTGTTGTCACATTTGTCCTTGTCCCTTCGGATATACACATGAACTGTTTTATGAGCCAGATTTGTCCATCGAGCTAGATTGTCTGTCTAGCACAATATTGTCGGTTCCTATCCCCCTCTGATAAGTACAGGCATGCCCTGGTATCTGCAGGGGCTCCATTCTGGACCCCATCGTGGATATCTGAAACCGTGGATACTGGGGATGCCTTTTTATAGGAGAACATCAGTGGTTTTGCTGCAACAAGGTAAAAAAAAAACACACGAGATTTGCTTAATGTTCCCCTATCTTTTTAATAGGAGTCCCAGTAGCCATGGTATCTGTGGATCACTGAAACCGTGGATACCGAATCAGTGGATACCAGGGTGTGTCTGTACCCATGAAACTGTTTTTTGAGTCAGATATTGTCCATTGAGCTACATTGTCCATCTAGCACAGTATTGTCTGTTCCCATCCCTCTTTGATATGTACACAGAAGAGGGTCCTATCTGTTGTGGCATGGGGGCTGTGGAACTCTCGCCCTAGGGAGGCTCACTTAGCCTGTAGGATAATGAAGAATATCTTGCTTTAAAATTACTTCAATATAGACAAATTGTTTTCTTTGTGATTGATTTGGATTACAGTATTCCATTCTGCTGTGGGTGTTTCTCTTCCTTTTTGGATGTTTCTTAGCATGTTCATTTCTAGGATGATAGTTTTTATGTGTGTTCTGTATGCCATCTTGGGGCCTTGGGCCAAAAAGCAGGCTAAACGTTTTCAAAAGAAATCCTCTGACTCTCTGAATTCTTCAAGATCACAAAGCAGAGGGATTTCCTAGCCGTGCCACTCGAGGTCCTTTAAGTGGCCATGCCAGGAATTTGTTGTGGTGCTTTATACATGCAAGGCCTATGCTCAGCAATATGTATTTAAAAGACTTCTGCTGTGTGGTCAGGAACACTCCCAAGCCACAACTGAACGCTCAGACACAGTGCATTGCATGCCTCATCTTCATGCATATTGATATGCAACTCATGCAACTATTTTTCCAACTTGCACTTGTACCCAGTGAAGTTCTCCTTTCCCATGCTGGGAGGCAACCACTGTCTTGTTCATTCTCTTTCCCATGCCCTAATGCTCTGTACACTTAGCAGTCAGGCTGCAAACCAAGTTTGGGTTTCTTTTATTGGATCCACAAATGCAGGGCTGGCCCATCCCTGAAGTTAGCTGAGACTGTCGCCTAAGGTAGCAGGTTGGCTGAGGGACACTTGCATCCATCACTGCTTCTGCTTTTCCCTATCCCTGGATTTGAACAGGAAGTGGGAATTGGACAGAAGTGGAGGAGGAGAGGAAAGTGGAGAGCTAGAGGGTATCCACATTTCCTCTCTTTTCAAATCTAAAGAGCAAAAGCAGGAATAGTGGCAGAAGCTACCTAGTATATCAGCAATAAGGGGACAACATTTAGCTTGCCTCTTCAAGTGCTGGAAGGTCTTGGACCAGCACTATACAAATGTCAAGGCCAGCTTAGATCTGACAGCCTGAAAATCAGAAGCTCAGCTTCAGAGGCTTTGTAAATTCTTGATCTCATGCTTGTTGTTGCGAACCCCATTTGGGAACCAGAGGTGTTGGGACTTCTTACTGTCTTCTTTGCCACCGTCTTCACTTGTTTCTTTTCTCCTTCTCTTTTCAGGAGGATTCCAAGAATTATCTCACACTCCTGGAAAAATCTGGGGACGAGATGTTCATTTGCGGCTCCAATTTCTGCAAACCCACCTGCTGGAACTGGGTATGTCATGGGGCCAGAGGCAGAGGAAGGGTGTAGTCCGGGGTGGCGCGAGCCATGGGCGCCAGCAGTGGCAGGGCGATGGGGCACCATTGCACGGAGTCCGCAGACTAACCTGCGCACTGTCTGGCCTACCCGCCCTCCCTCGTGTCCATTCTGCTCTAAAATGGAGCTATTCCGGGTGCAGGGAGACATGGCTGGGTGACCCATGGGGGCGGGGTGATGTGCTGGGGCGCGGTTTTGTCGCCCTGCCATGGGCGCACTCGGGGCTCTGTTCATCCCTGCATGGGGCTTGGTGAACTATCCCTTGGTATTGCGATCCTTCCTGATGATATGGAAAGCGAAGCATTTTGACAGTAGGGATGCTCTCTTGGGTACTTGCACCTGTGACACGACGGAGAATAGACAGAACCAGTCTTGGAACCTGACTCAACACTGCCTGTATTTTCCTGCAGACAAATCGGGAGAGGAGTACAGGAATGGATGGCCGGGGCTTGGCCCCTTTTGCCCTTAGGTTTAAAGGCATCGTCCTTCGTGATGGTAAGTCTGAATGTATGTGCACATCTCCAGAGCTGGCGATAACTCATGGCCAGACAAGCCATCTCGGGTTTTTGTCACCTCCAAGTGGCTGAACCTGGCAATCCAAGAGTCTTTATTGGTCCCTCCCCAAATTGCCTCTCTATTGCATGTACTCTTAGGCCTATTCTGCATCCCACAGCTTCAATGCATTAATACGTTGTACAGGGTCTGCATTTTTTTTCACCTTCTCTGCCCTGTTTCCAATCACAGTGATCCAAGCACTGACAACTGTGTTTGGCAGTGCAGAACAGACAATTTGTGGGTGTTTGGCGTAGTCATAAGAACATAAGAAGAGCCCCACTGGATCAGGCCAAAGGTCCATCTAGTCCAGCTTCCTGTATATCACAGTGGCCCACCAGGTGCCCCAGTGAGCGCACGAGACTACAAGATGCTTGCATCCTGTTGCCACTCCCTTGCACCCGGCACTCTGAAGTAGCTTACTACTAGTGTAAGGAGGTTGCATAACCCATCATGGCCTATAGCCCATGATGGACTTTTCCTCCAGAAATCTGTCCAATCCCCTTTTAAGGGCATCTAGGCCAGATGCCATCACCACCTCCTGTGGCAAGGAGTTCCATAGCTTAATTACCCCCTGGGTAAAAAAGTATTTCCTTTTATCTGTTTTAACTCTCCCAACACTCAATTTCAGTGGATGCCCCCTGGTTCTGGTATTGATAATCTGGTATCTGCTTTAAATAAGGTGGGCTGGGATTCGAGCTTGGGTTTGTAGGAGCCAGGGAGGCCAAAAGGAAAAAAAATCCAAATAGGGGAGACTGGAAAGAAAATTATGTGATCTCCCTGGCCTTTAGCCCCTCTAGTTGTCCCTTTCGTTTCCCCAAAATTCATCTGGCAGTGGCAGGTGGAGGAAGGTCTCTGTGTGATGTCTCCTTTCCTCTCTGGCATCTGGAAGGCTGAAAAAGCAGCCTCCCAAATGTCTGAGACCCTGGAAATGAAATTGTTACAAGCTGGAATTAAATTCTGCTGCAGTTTGGGCTCAGCTTGAAAGGAGTTCCTAGGAAGAGGAGTTGTGCGGTTTTGAGCATCCCAGTTCTGAACATTTATCACCATCGCTGGGCAATGGGATTGTCGTATGTCACCTACTCTGAGTTGCTTGGATGAAACTTAGAATACAATAATAATGATAAGAATGGAAAAGAATGGCAATGTTTCTCATGATCCTTTTCCTCCCATTCTTGAAGGCCTTACTCATTGCTTCCTTAGTTTTCTGTGGTGCTTGACTAAGGTTTAGCTTCCTTTGTGATTTGGCTTGGCGCATGCAATCGGTTCTTTAAAAACAAGGAAAAACGTTTAAAACTGAAGATCTTTGCTTTATCAATGAAGGTGAAAAAACAAATGCTTTCAACCTATGGAACGTTCAATACCACTAGGGCCAGCATAGCAAAATGCCAGACCCTAGCCCCAGAGGCGGATCTACAGGGAGGGCAGAGCTCTAAGTTTTGCAGGGAGCCTTACCCTGTCATGTAAATCCCTCCTCTCCCTTGCTGCTGTAGCCAGTAAGCAATGCCAAGATGTTGCTTTTCCCTGTGAAGATTGGCTAAAATGATGCAGGAGAGGAGTGATTTCCACTGCAAGGTAAGGCTTCTTGCAAAACTTAGAGCTTTGCCCTCCCTTAGATCTGCCTCTGCCTAGCCCACTACTCTCTTCTCCTGCACCTTTCCTTTTCCACTTCATTACCTCTTCCTTTTCACATCTAGGGAGTGGGAGAGGAATTGGTGTAGGCAGATAGAGGCAGGCACACCTGCCAGCTCACTGCCTGAGGCAGCAGTCTCAATTGGCCTCATGGATGGACGAGCCTTGAAGGTTTCTGACTTGCAGCAACATTTCTTCTTCATAATTTTGCTCCCTTTCTCCCTTGCAGGCCAAAGCGTCTACTCTAGCGTCAAGCCACACTGGCTCAATGGCAACACCCCTCGTTTTCGCAGAGTTCGAGGGCCTCCCCATCCACTTTACAGCAGTGATATTGCATTATTGGGTGAGTGCAACTGGTCTTGGATAGATGGGGGGGGCTGGGGCTCCCTTATCTTTTCAACCTTCTCCCATACCATTGAAACAGAGACACACGCAGCAGTGAGATGATAGCATGACTTAAAATTGACTTTTAACCTACTCCAACAACCTTCTCTCTCAATAGGGTAACTGTGTTAACCCAGATTAGAGGCTTTTGCTCTTACTTTATTATTTACAATTGTGATATCCCTCCTCTCCATCCTGAGGCAGTTAACACTCTACTAATGCAGCAATAATGAAACGGATAAAGTCACGATCGGATTGAGAGCCCAGTCCTCTCCAACCTTCCAGAGCCGATGCAGCCCCAAAGGGAACAAATGTTCCCTTCCCTTGAGGAGGTCTCTGTGACTGCCCCCCCACTGTATTCTGCATGAGCGCTGGAAAGTTGGAGAGGATTGGGCCCTGAGGCTGCAATCCAGTGCACATTGACTTGAGAGTAAGGTCCACTGAATACAGTGAAACCTACTTCTGAGCAAATGTGTACGATTGTGGTTTAGAGTGCAATCTTAACCTGGAGTTAGGCCGGCACAGTTAGGCCAGCAAAGTTTGGCCGGCGCAAGGGACACCGTGAAGTATGTTTGGACCACTCTCGGAGTCAGAGGCCAGCACACACACATGCGCCATTTTCCCTGACTCTGAGAATGGTCCAAACACGCTTTACAGTGGCACTTGTGCTGGCCAAACTTTGCTGGCCTAACTCCAGGTTAGGACTGCACCCCCAGTAGCAGCAGCAGGCCTCCGATACCATTAAAAGCAAAGGGGTGGAATCAGCGGCGTCATGCAGCCGGAACGCTGGGCGGGAGGAACGGGTGAGCGGCAGCCCGCCCATGGCGTTCCGGTCTGTTTTGCCGTCTTCCCCGCCCCCGCGGGGGTGGGCTGGAACGCCACAGGTGGGCTGCCGCTCACCCGTTCCTCCCGCCCAGCGTTCCGGCTGCATGACGCCGCTGGGTGGAATGTGTTTCATAGGGGGAAAAAGAACACATTTCCTTCAAAAAATAGTTAAGAAGGGAGCCTGGCAAATGAGCTGAGGAGGGAAGAAGTTTTAGAAGGAAGGTCATGACCCAAAGGGCTCTCTCCCTTTACTGCAAGGGGTGGGTTTGTTTTTTTTTAAATTGAAAACTTATTTTTGATGGTTAAACACTGCCTTTTGGCAGTTAAAAATTATCGGAATAAAAACACAAAACACCGCATTTGATTTTTGAAATCTGCTGCCATCCCCGCCCCCTCACGAGCCCGCTCCGCCTTTGCCCCTGCCCAGTTCCTTCTCCCTCTCCCACCCCAATCAGGCTTACTGGCAGCTGGCATGGCTGGAGTTCCAGCCATTCCACCCACTTATGGTGGGGCCAGTTGCAGTGTTGCGGATGTGCTCCAGTGGGAGCCGAAAGTCATGGCTATCAACACACTCTTACAAATACTATTGAGCAATCCCTTGAAATCAGTGCTTCATAGGGAAGGGGGAGGGTGGTGGCCCTTAATGCAATCAAGTCCCACCCTTGGTTTCCCACAACTTTCACCAACTGTCCAGGGCAACCTGTCTGCGGAGTTTACTCAGATGGTTGTGTCAGGCCACAGAATGACAGAGGGTGCCTACCTCACGTACTCCTACTCCAGTCCTCCCTGTTCAAATCCAGGAATAGGAACTGTGGAGGAGAGAAGAGTAGTAAGCTAGACTAGAGCATCACTCTCCTTCTAGCCAGACATTCTTTACTGCTCCATTCCCCTTTTCCTCCTAGAATCTAGGGGAGTCGGATGAAAAGTGGCAGACGTGACTGGCACATTCTTGGGTAAGAGAAGGAACATTTAGCATGTGCCTCAAGTGCCAGAACACTTTGGACTGTCCCTGCATGTAGTGTCCCCATAGTTTTCTAAAAAACAATTACAAAGTCATATCAGTACAAATGGTACACTGTCACCCCCGCTCTAAGCTGAGCACAAACGTACTGCCTTGCCCAGCATTGTAGGAAGAAGCAGAGGCTTATCTTCAAGGTTGGAAGAACATTTACAATGCTTCTCAGTTCTCCCTCCTCCACTGAACATTTTCTAAGTAAAAGAGAAGCAAGATATACCAAGCCCAGCCTTGATCCTCTTTCCCCATCTGTTCAGGAGGTAGCGGAGCCAGATTAGGTCAATAAGGGACAAAGATAAGGAGGAGGAGATAATGTTAACATGCAAGTGTCTGGATGTAAAAATCTCTTCATAGTCTGGGGAAGGGGGAGGAAATGCCTGGCATTCATGTATCAGATTTGATTGCTCGGCTGGGGGGCAGGGAATTAAATCCCCTGCCTATTAAATACATGCAGATTGCAATGAACATCTACAGCAAATGGGATGTTACAAACAAAATTGCATAATTACGAATTCCTACTAGATAAGTAATCTTTCTGTGTGGTGATTCATTGGTTCACCACACATGTATCCTGTCCTTCTTTCAAGGTGTCCATGGGCGTGGTTATCCCCCTTTAGCCTCACAATTATTGTATCTTGTGAGATAAGTATAACTGACAAGTCTGAGGTCACCCAGGGATTTTCCCATAATGCATCTGCCTAGTAACTTTGCAGTTGCACAAATTACTGCAATAACGTATATTAAGCACTTTAGGAAAAGCACAATAAAAGTTACTCAGGAATAATTATGTGAACATGCAGGGTATGCCCAAGATCTCCAGTTTCAGGTGGGTCGCAAAGCACCTAGAGCCGCCATCTTGAAAATATGGGAATAGGGGATGCTGGAAAGAGGAAGTGCTGTGTGGTTGTTTTGCTTATGTCAAGGCTGTAAATAGGCTTTTCTTTTTTCTGATTCACTTTGCACTTGGAAAATGATGGAGAAATCACCCAACTGATTGCTGCATTCTCAGGAAAGCAGCAAGCTCTGGCATCACAATTATGGCACTTCCAGCCATGACATCATTTCTGGTGGGTCCTGGACAGACTGTCATTCTAAAAAGTGGATCCAGGTGCTAAAAAGGTTCAGAACTACTGTTCTACATAAAGCAGATTTATAGGTTCATATTTATATGAGACCTTCGCAGCTCAGGACATGTTGCAATCCATGGAGATAAGGAAAATTGCCACCTTAAAACAAACACAACCCTGACTCTGGAGGGAGCGGCATAAGCCAGGTGTCTTTGTTTAATGAATGTAATGGAGGTGGAAATCCTCTTACCTCTGGGGACCCCCTGATAATGAGCCTCCAGTGATGCAGTGTTCCATTTGGTGCTTCCCTTCTTGGGGCTTTTCCTTTGATCGTATGGAAAAAGGGAGGTGCTGGGAGGCTTTTCTAGTGCACAACAAAAGTGACAGAAAGGGCTTTCTCCTCCACCAGGACCTCATTGATCATAGCAACATTTCCCCCAGAGGAGGTGAGAATGGAATGGAATCTCCTGCATGTTCTCTGTGCCCTGCCTCTTCTTTCTCTGGTTTTGGAATGCAATTATTTCTCCACCTCTGGCTTCCACACCACTGGCATAGCTAATGCCCGGGTGCAGAGGGCAAAATGATGCCCCGGAAATGACATCACCACAGGAAGTGACATCACAGTTGTATTTTCATTTTCTTGGTTTTTTGGCCATAGCGTTTGATACAATGAAGATAGCACACTCCAGTTTGTTTCATTGCATTCTGCATTAAATTCCACATCAAATGGTATACAGCATGATTGTATTATAATTTTGGGGCACTAGTGTCAAGCTCAACTTGTTGCCCCTTAAAACTGGTTGCCTGGTGCAATTGCACCCCCTTTACTTCTTTAGCTACGCCTGTGTTCCTGACATGGTTTAACAGGGCCCTGGCAAGAAGGTCCACCCCCAATTGTGGCACCATTGTCTCTTGCAATTGGGGTCGTTTTTATTTAATGGCCCCTGTAAAATGTATGCTACCTATAATACGGTAAATGATCAGGAGGCAGATACGCAGCCATGGAAATCTGGGGGCTCTAAATGGCCACCACCATGACTAACAGCCCAGTCCGAATCAACTTTCCAGCACTGATTCATCCATATCAGTGAGGGCACACTCCGCATTTGTCAGTGGGGTGGGGGCAGTAATGGAGGGCTCAAGGCTTCATTGTGGCTGCATCAGTGCTGGAAAGTTGGTTAGGACTGGGCTATAACCAGCGGCGTCATGCAGCCGGAATGCTGGGCGGGAGGAATGGGTGAGCGGCAGCACACCCGTTGTGTACCGCTCCGTTTCACCGTCTTCCCCGCCTCTGCGGGGGCGGGGAAGACGGCGAAACGGAGCGGTACGCAACGGGTGGGATACCGCTCACCCGTTCCTCCCGCCCAGCGTTCCGGCTGCATGATGCTGCTGGCTACAACATATCTATTGATGGACCTATCCTCCTTCATGAATTTAGTCTTTCTTATTGATTTATTTAATTCATTTTGTAACCTGCCTTTCTCCCTAAAGGCTACCAAAGGGGCTAATAATCATTAAAAATACATACAAGATAAAAATTTGAAGGATTAAAATACAAAAAAAACTCTTAAAATACAAATAAAATTATAGAATATACAATTAAGGGCGCAATCCTAAACTGAGTTAGGCTGGCATAAACTAAGCCAGCAAAGTTTGGCCAGCACAAGGGACACCGTAAATATGTTTGGACCACTCTTGGAGTCAGAGAGGGCAGCACACGGACGTGCACCATCCTCCCTGACTATGAGAGTAGTCCACTTTATGCTGGCCCTTGTGCTGGCCAAATTTTGCTGGTTTAGTTTATGCCAGCCTAACTCCAGTTTAGGATTGCACTCTAAAATTATGCTGCAGAAATAAAACCCCTAATAAATTACTAAAAAAGCAGGCATCACCTCCTTACTGTCAACGGCTTTCTGAAATAAAAATGTTTTCAGGCTTCACCGGAAGGTTAGCAATGAAGGAGCTGTTGTCGGCTCAAAAGGGAGGGTGTTCCACAATACAGGTGCCGACACTGAGAAGGCCCCGTTGCTGGCTGCTATTCCCCTAACCTCTCTTAATGGCAGCACCTCTCTTAACCAACAGCACCTCCTCAGATGACCAGAGAAAATGATGGACAAGATGACCAAAGATCAGACAGTACAGAAGAAGGCAGTCTCACCAATGTGCTGGTCCCAAGCCATAAAAGGCTCTGAAGGTCAAAACCAGCACCTTAAGTTGGGTCTGGAAATGAACCAGCAGCCAGCACAGCTGCTGAAGCAGTGGTTCAACAAAGCGCCCATCTCCACCAACCACACAGGCCCAGTGATGTCATCTAACGGTCGAACAACGCGACGCTGCGAGGCGCTCCCCCCCCCACCGGGCCCCCCCGCCTGCCGGCCCCCCCCTCCGAGGCTGGGAGCGCCTCGCAGCGCCGCGTCCATCACGGAGCAGCGGTGGATGGCGACGGGTGGGCGGGGCTGCCCACGGAGCGTTCCGGTTGTTCGACCGTTAGATGACATCACTGCACAGGCCCCCACATTCTGCACTAACTGCAGCTTAGCCAGATGACTAACAATCTTGGCTTGGGTTGAACAATCTCTCCCTTAGTCACCTTTTCCTCTCACCCTTGTTCTGTCTTTCTCCGTCCGCCTGCAGACCCAGAGCTGATTAAGGGTATTATTATAAAGCGAGAAGAGGCAATAAACGACAAAATCTACATCTTCATCAACGAAAACAACGAAGAGTGGCAGAGGAACCCAGGACTCTCCAAGAGGCTCCCCAGAGTGGGCCAAATGTGCAAGGTGAAGACCAGCGGGGGGATGGGGGAGTAGAGGCCAAGTGTGTTGCTGAGAAGTCAGCTGGATATGAAGGCAGTCAGTCCGCTTAACCTTGAACCTGGAGCTCACCTAAGTGTAGGGCTGGATTGAGGCACCTGCTGCAAAACTGGAGTCTGAGAAGTAGTTCAGTTTTTCCCGAGGTGGCACCCAGCGGGATGGCCATCTCCATCTGCTTCTGCAAAAGGCATTATGTCGCACCTTAAAGGCGAACTAGTTTATTTCAGCATGAGTTTTTGTGGATTGCAACCCACTTCATCAGCTGCCGGACGTCTTCGGATGGATTCCAGCTTTCTGATAAAGAGGGTTGTGGTCCACAAAGGCTTCGTCTGATTTCAAACTGGTGATTTTAAAATTGTATTTATGTCGGAAGTGTATAATCTGCCATTCCTGCAGGGACAGACAAGATGGCTCACATCGAGTTAAAGTATCTCTTGGGCTTCAGTCCTATACACATTTTATCTAGGAGTAAGTCCCATTGAACTCACTGGGTCTCAGGGGTGTGGCCAGCGATGGGATTAACAAACGACCTGGGGGAATGCTGGGCGGGACGTACTCATAATTGGAAGCCTGTGATTGGCAGCCCGCGCAATTGGCAGCCCGCCTGTTCCGCCCCGCCACCGGCCGCGCAGGCTGGGCCCACTGTCCCTGGTTGGCACACCCCACTGCTGCGTGCCCAGGCACCCGGGGGGCCCCCAGGCAAGCAGGCACCCCCTCTGAGGCCTGGGCAGCCCGTGCGGCGGTGGGGAAGGCGGTGGGGAGGAACTGACGGGCAGCCAATCACGCGGGAGTTCCGCGTACGTTCCGCCCAGCGTTCCCCAAGGTCGTTTGTTAATCCTATCGCTGGGCATGGCTAATGAAAGTGCAGCCCAGTGCAGAAAGCAAAATGTTGCCAGGAAGTGACATTATAACAGGAAGTGATGTCACAGTTGTATTTTCATTTTCTCTGGTTTTTTGGCCATAACTTTTGATAAAGATATTATACTCTGGCTTGTTTCATTGCATTCTGCATTAAATCTACTTTCCAATGATATATAACATGATGGTATTATTCATACATGCTAAGATTTTCACAATTTTGGCCACTAGTGTCTAGCTCAGCTTTTGCCCCCCCCCCCAAAAGCTTGTTTCCCGGTACAATTGCACCCCCCTGCACTTCTTTAGCTACGCCCCTGCTGGGTCTTCTAAGTAGACATGCCTAGGATTGCACTGTTAGTTTTGGGAACAAATAAAGAAAAAGATAAAGGAACCGTATCCACAAGAAGCAAGGTAATTTTTTTCTGGGAATGCTTCTCATAAGAATGAGATGGAATTTATTGATTTTAAAGCTCCTGGAAACATTCATTTGAAGAGAGAAGGAACACAGGACAGAGAAGATAGCGAGCCCCAAACATTTACAGTTTTCCCTTTTTCATGATTCTAACAATCACAGTGACTGGAAAAGGAAGACAAAGAAGTACCTATTAGCCACTTTCATTTAACTGCTATGTTTGGAACTCTCTGACAGTTTGGAACTCTCAAATTACATTGTTCCCTGAATGCCTTCCCCCTCTTTCCCTGTTACTGCTTGGAGCTACCTTCCTTACAGAGAAGAGTCCGAACAAGAAAAGAAGGGAAAGCAAAGCCGAACAAAGCCGCCATTCATTTGAAGCTGCCTTAGATGGCTTTGCTTCATTTTGGAATGCTTGCTTCATTTAGGAATATAGATTTATTTATTTTTTAGGAATATAGATTTTTTTATTTGAAAATTTTTCTTACTACTTCTTTGTTTTACTTGCTTCATTTAGGGCTCTCTTGAAACAGCTGTGTTTCAAGTGGATGGATTCAGCTATGGATGATTCAGTTATGAGTGTGATTGTTTCAAAATCAAACACGTAGCCCTAAGAGCACAATCCTAACCCCGTGCTGGAATAGGGAGGCCAGCTGGCCTGCCCCATATCCAGCATGGGGCTGGGACTGGCTGTGGCATAACCTGGGACAAGGGGACTCGTTTGCTCTTCCCCCAGGTAATGTGGCAGCAGCCAGAATGGGGTTACTCAGATCTGCGTTGCCAAAATCAGTGGTGCAAATCCGAGCAGCCCAGATTGGGGCCAGGCTGCTGGGGATGGAGGTTAGGATCCTGCCTGAGCGCCGGATCCTGGCTCCACTCGACCCCAGTTCCGGTCCACCCACTGGCCCACCAGTCCCCTGCCTTCCCCCACCCCATTCCGCATTCCCCTGTCCTCCCCCTACTCTCCCACCCTCCTATGTTGGCCTCCCAAGACTAGCCTTATCTGCCTCTAGATGCAGCCTCCGTGACTCTGAAAGTGGTGCAAACATGCTTTACAGTACATTTGTGACACTTGCACTGGGGGGTTACGATTGCAGCCTAAGGCTCCAAAACCCAGGGTGCACAAGAGCAGTGAACAAAATATACATAAAACGGATAGGGGCTTGTATAAAAAGTGGCCAACGAGATGAGAAGAGACCCTTGATAAAATGACCACTTTGGGCCCAGGGTCACAGATGTTTCCTATGATGTAACTTGGTTTTATAAAGCATGGGCCACAACAGCAACCTCCTTTCATTTCCCTTCCATCTCTGCAGTATGACGGAGGGGGCACGGGTTCTATCTCGGGTGCCAAATGGAGCACCCTCCTGAAATCCACTTTGCTCTGTAATGATGCTGCCACCGGCCGTCAGTTTAACAGACTGAAGGATGTCTTTATTGTGGAGTCTAGTGATTGGCGGGAGACAAAGATCTATGGGCTCTTCTTGAATGAGTGGTGAGTGCCTTCGTCGTCTGCCATGTGAGGAGGAGATCTCATTGAGGACTCCAGGGGAAGTGCATGACCCCAGGGGAAGGGTGGGCAGCTGGGATGTTAAAATTTCATTTTATGTTGTTTAGAAATACATACCCCATCCTTTAGTATTGGCATTATCAGCTTATGATAAGGTTAAACAGTCTAACATTCAACAGTAGACCTGTAATAAAACCATAAATATCAGTGGAGTTAAAACCAATTCTATTACTGTAAAGGTCTGGGAAAATAAAAAGCTCTATCCTTCAAAAAGTTGGAAGAGTAGACACTAGGAGCACAATCCTAACCTGGAGTTAGGCAGGCACAGTTAGGCCAGCAAAGTTTGGTCAGCACAAGTGCCACTTTAAAGCGTATTTGGACCTCTCTCGGAGTCAGGGAGGATGGCGCATGTCTGTGTGCTGGCTCTCTGAATCCAAGAATGATCCAAACATACTTTTCAGTAGCCCTTGTGCCTGCCAAACTTTGCTGGCCCAACTGTGCCAGCCTAACCCCAGGTTAGGATTGTGCCCTGGGTGAACTTTTTAGGGGAGCATTTACTATAAGAAACACTATAATCTATGCATGTTTACTCAGAAGAAAGTCCTACTGAGTTCAGTGGGACTTACAGTAAAGTGTGAATAGGATTACAATGTAAGACACTGTGACTGAGAAAGCTCTTTTCCTGGGGTCACCACCCATCTACCTTTTAAGGGTAAAGGCACCATGGGAAGTGTCTCCAAAGATTAATTTGGTATATGAGCAGTTTCCTGTGGGTGACTCATACAGGATAATGAGGCTGCAATCATGTGCATAATCTGGGAGTAAACCCCAGTGAATTCAGTGGGACCTTTGAATAGACATGAATAGGATTGCACTGCAAATGAGAGGGCCTTTACCTGTCTCCACTGCTTCTCCTCCTTGGATCTGAAAAAGAAGAAAGGAGTGGAGTGGAAGAGGATGTGTGGAAAAGAGGAGAGTGGTGGGCTAGAGCTTCAGAAATAAAGATACTCTAGCCCATAGCTCTTCTGTACTCCTACTTCCTTTTTTGATCTAGGGATTGGGAAGAGGCATGCCAGAGGCAATAGCTGATGTATTGCCAGTTGCCTCTTTGGGGATGCTGTCAGATGCTTGGAGATTTTGGATCAGTGCTATATGTGGGAGTTAGTCATCCTTCAGTTACCTGATACCTAAGCTGCATAGAGTCTTAAAAATAAGCATGAACCCTCTGAATTGTGCTCAGAAATGGATCTGTGGTTACCGCAATGTAACAGAACCCATGATATGGTCCCATCAGTCACACCTAGTATGGATGTAAGTGGGTTTAGACGCAAGGTGAAAGATGTAGGCAGGTGGTCCACATTTCCAAAGGGCTGACTTGCCACTTTTTCCTCCTACCTACAGGGACTATTCAGCAGTATGTGTTTATTCCATGGGTGCAATTGCCAAAAACTTTGATACATCTCCTCTAAGAGGCTACAGTGGGAGCCACCCCAGTGTGCGGCCTGGAGAGGTAAGGGACACAGGTGAATGGCCCTCTGCTGTTGATGGAGAAAGTTAGGTTTTCTTCCCTCTGTGGAGTGGTTGTGGGGCATGCTCATACAGAAGCTCCGTGTAGGATTGGATATGTGAGGATGCGCTGAACTGAAAAAAACATTGGACTGGATGTGTGCTTCTCAGTGAGTTATCATAGATGGGTGACTACCATTTTTCCTCCAGTTTGCCCGTAAGTGAATTGGGCTGTAAGATCTGGATATGGGAAGTGTGGGCAAGAAATGTGTACAAAAGCTGAGAGTACAGTCCAAACCACCTTTCCAGCTCTGGGGTAAGGGCACTGTAGCTCCGAGGTAAAGGAACAAACATTCCCTCACCTTGAGGAGGCCTCCGTGACTGCCCCCCAACTGCAGGATGCAGCACATGCCCCATTGGCACAGCTATGTCAGTGCTGGAAAGTTGGCTAGGATTTGGGTCTGAATGTTCATCTTATGTAGCAATTATTGGAGGGCCAGGAGAGATATCTGCAAGGTACGTAGTTTCTGGGGTCAAACTATCCAGATAACTGGGACTGTGTGTACAGACCTCTTTGCTTCCTGTGCAGCAACTCCTTGATTTTTCCACACAGTAGTCGTGTCAAATGTCATTGCCAGACTTCCGGAAATGCTGAGCCCTGGGCTGTGCAGAGCTTGGCTTTGCTGGTCTTTGAGCTGTGTGGCTGTAGGTAGATTTTATGTCATGGAAAAAGGGTCTGCCAGTAACCTAGAGAGCAAACCTAACCTGGAGTTAGCCCGGCACTGTTAGGTCAGCAAAGTTTGGCAGGCACAAGGGCCACCGTAAAGTGTGTATGGACCACTCTCGGAGTCAGGGAGGATGGCATACGTCTGTGTGCTGGCCATTCTGACTCCGAGAGTGGTCCAAACATACTTTATGGTGGCCCTTGTGCTGGCCACACTTTGCTGGCCTAAGTGTGCTGGACTAACTCCAGGTTAGGATTGTGCTTGCAGAGAGCTTTCCTGGGCCTCATAATGCCTTAAAGGTAAAGGTAAAGTTTTCCCCATGACCGAATGGTCTAGTTGTGACCTAATATAGGGGATGGTACTCATCTTCGTTCCTAAGCCAAAGAGCCAGCGTTTGTCCTAAGGACAAGCTTCCATGGTCATGTGGCCAGCATGACTATATGCCGTAGTGCAAGGAACGCTGTTACCTTCCCACTTTTATCTACTCACATTTTTACGTGCTTTTGAACTGTTAGGTTGGCAGGAGTTGGGACAAGCAACAGGATCTCACTGTCACACGGTCTCGAACTGCCAATCTTCCAGTCAACAAGCTCAGCTCAGAGGTTTAACCCGCAGTGCCACCACCATAAAATGCCTTATAAGGGCATAAAACATCACTTCCAGTTTTTGGCGAAAATAGGAAGTCGCTTTTTTTTTGCTGCTGGTAATGGGCATTCTGAGGCCTGCAGAGGCTGTGGGCAGTCATGTGTGGCCTCTGCATGCCCCAGAAAATCCTCCAGACCTGACCAGATCCCAGCTATACAAAGGGCCATCTGTACAAAGTCCAGGTAACATTTCCCTGAAGGCAGTTACCTAACATGGTAGCATCAAGTCTATTAAAAAATAAAGTACACATTGAAATGAATGGGGACCCACCTGAAATTGGCTCATGACCCACCTTGTGGGTCCTGACCTACAATTTGATGACACCTTAGAACAGTGGTATTCAAATGTTTTAGACCGGGACCCACTTTTTAGAATGACACTCATGTTGGGACCCACTGGAAGTTGATTAACTTGGAAGTGATGTTGTGGCAGGAAGTGACATCATCAAGCAGGAATTGCTGTCATCGTAACATAGTAAAATGACACTCCTGAAATCTAAACTGGCATTCTTGGACTGCAGCAATTGTACAACCATGAAACATTCCTGACAGAAAGCAGGATGAGGACAAAATATGATGTAAAAGCACTGAACTAAAACAACTGGGGGAAAAAACCTCACTTGAAAATTCAAGCTGTTAACACTCACAAAAGGAATATAACAAGAGTAAGGTCTGCAGTTTCCAAGATAGCTGCTCCCAATTTTCCGCGACCCACCTGACATCAGGTCACGACCCTCCATGTGGGTCCCAACCCACAGTTTGAATAATACTGCCTTAGAACATTCAGGTGTTGAAAGACATGATTTCTCTTAACCATGTAGATCTTATCATAACCCAGTGGCATTGTTTGTGCTTTCCTCTTGACAGTGTATAAACAGCAGTACTCCCTATGATACCTTCAAAGTGATAGACAGCTACCCCGATGTGATGCACAACGTGGATTATCAATTCATGTTCTTTCACAGCAAACATCACTACCAGAAACTGGTAGCTCACCAAGTCCTGGCAGCAGATGGGACCCCCTACGATGTCTTCTACTTAGCCACAGGTATTGTACAGGCTGTTTTTGCAATCAAGGAAGGCACTGAGTAAATAGAGGGAGTGTGTGGGGGGCACTCTACAATAGAGGCATTGCAATAGAAGTCCTTTTGGTTAGGACTCACCTTGCTTCCAAAGTTTGGGGTACTTTTGGAAGTTGGGGATAAAGAATGTCCCACAATAGGGACACAAGTCTAAAAATTATACCCTAGCGCCTGTGGTAAACGGTCTTACTTTCCCCAATCCTTGCTTTTCTTGTCTGCAGACAAAGGAACCATACACAAGGTCGTCGCATTGAAAAATGGCTCCATGAATATCATGGAGCTGGAGCCTTTTCAACAGCCTGCTATCATCACATCTATGATTTTGGACAACGTAACGGTAAGGACAAATCTGCTGCACTTTTGCAGTCTGAAATGTGGTGTTTGGAAGGTTGTCAGACAACCAGGGCCATGGAGAACTGTCCCCATTTCATGAAGACGCGCGGAAATGCTGACCTGTTCTTCTGGATGGACTGGAACAAACACCCATGTCTAAGATCCAAATTAATAGGGGTGATAAAATCTTTCCTGCTGCACTTGGTTCAATTGTGCTTGGTTAATGAGACTGAGGGCACAATTCTAATCTGGAGTTAGGCTGGCACAGTGAGGCCAGCAAAGTTTGGCTGGCACAAGGGCCACCGTTTGGACCACTCTTGGAGTCAGGGTGGATGGCGCACATCTGTGTGCAGGCCTCTCTGACTCCAAGAGTGGTCCAAACATACTTTAAAAGGTAAAGGTTTCCCCACGACCGAATGGTCTAGTCGTGACCGACTGTAGGGGGTGGTGCTCATCTCCGTTTCAAAGCCTGTAGAGCCGGCATTTTCCGAGGACAAGCTTCTGTGGTCATGTGGCTGGCATGACTCTACGCCGTAGCGCATGGAACGCTGTTACCATGGAACGCCGTTTGAACTGCTAGGTTGGCAGGAGCTGGGACAAGCAATGGGAGCTCACTCCATCATGCAATCTTGAACTCCCAACCTTCTGGTTGGAAAGCCCAGCAGCAGCAGTTTAACCCACTGCGCCACCACATCCCTACCAAACATACTTTACAGTGTATGTCCAGCCTAAGTCCAGGTGAGGATTGCGCCCTGATTGAGGCGGTCATCTCAAGAGGGTAGACTGCGTGCCTACAATGCTACTCCTCTGTCCCCCCACCCCCTGGAGGGCATGGATTCAAAAAGAAAGAATGGAGTGGAAAAGGAATTGAGGAAGAGAAGAGAATGTTGGGCTAGAGCTGGAGGTGCCAAACCCCAGCCCGCAGGCACGATCAGGCATCTTCAAAAACCGTTCCCTTGGCACCATGCCATGGCACAAAAAACGTGGCACTTACCATTCCATGCTGTTGCTTGGGATGCTGCATCTTGCCAGTTGATCTCTGCAGAACGTCGCACCAGGTTGAAAGTAGAAACTCTTCCACTGCCTGTCACCGCAGCAGGCTCTGAGCCTGGATTTCTAGGCAGAGGTGGTTGGCCAGAGTGACTTTCTGCAGTGATCAGCTGTTAAGATAAGCAGCAACCACAGCAGTGTGGAATGGTACATGTTGAATGGGTAAGGGTTTTTTGGCACGCAGCAGTCCTGCACTTTGGAGACTGCTGGGCTATTGTGTTGGAGGCCGCTGCTATCTGTCTCTGCCACTCTAGCCCACCACTCCCCTACCCTCTGCTTGCTTTTTGAATCCAAGGAGGAGGAAGAGGAGCAGTGTACCCTTGCTGCCTTTCTCTGATTACTGATTCACTCATTCATTCTTTGGGCACTGACTGTCCTTTTGAGAGTTTGTGCAAATCATCCCCTATTCCTGCTGCCTGAAAAAGCTTATCACAGCCACCCTATTGCCTTTGCAGAATGAATTATTTGTGTCCTCTACAACTGAAGTCGTTCGGCTCCCCTTGGCCATGTGCGGCATTTATAAGGACAACTGTGGGAGCTGTGTGCTGGCAAGAGATCCCTACTGCGGATGGAGCAATGGGAAATGCACCTCTATCTATGAAAAGGGGTAGGTGCTCCTTTGACCCTCTTCCTTTCATCCTGTGTTTGTTGTCCTTTGGCAGGACAAATGCCTCTGTCTTCTTCCAACCTTGCCTACCCAGACACATGTTTACTATGACTTTGTTGTGGCAGAGGTGGCCTTCCAGCTGTTCATCCAAAGTTTTACTGCCTTGGGGGATCAAAGGATCAAACCTGCCTTTAGTTCTGTCAAAGCCTTGGATAACAACTGGAAAGAGTGTGCACACTACAAAATAATTGGGATTTAGCCCGGGTGCATTTTATGTGTTATCTGGAGTTCTTAGAAACGAGAGTTGGTGTGTGTATGTGAGTGTTTAGCTTTGTTCATGCATTATCCTGGGTGTGCCAGCTAGCCCCCTGCTTTCCTCGCATTGAACGTACAATCCTAACCTGGAGTTAGGCCAGCAGGGAGTCTTGGAGTCAGGGAGGATGGCGCACATCTGTCCTCTCCAACTCCGAGAATGGTCCAAACATGTTTTATGGCATCCCTTGTGCTGGCCAAACTTTGCTGACCTAACTGTGCTGGCCTAACGCCGGATTAGGATTGCTGTTCTCCAGAGACAAGCAAGCTCTGAACCTCAGAAGCCTTTCCATATTCTGGAGCCCGTTCCGACTTCCAGAAAATGCATTGCTGGTTTTGTGATGGTTCCAGTGAATAAACATTATGTTAACCTGGCTTTCTTTCTTTCTTTAGAGCACTGTTACAGGCCCTAATCCATAACATCTCTACAGATGTTTGTGCCTCTGAAAGCAGCACAGGTAATGCAGGCATGTATTGTCAACACTAGAACTTGGATGCGGTGCTGGATCAAGACCTTTGAGTGCCTGATGCTTGTACCAAACCCTGAACAGCCCCCTTACACAATGGCATACCAGCCACCTGTAGACATGGCTTGAATTCTAAAAGGAAGATGGGAATGGAGTGGAAGAGGAACTCGGTCGCGTACCTACCATTATGTCCAGGGGGGCAAAGGCTCCTGGGGTGGGAGGAGGGCGGCGGCGAGACACCTCACTTTGCCGAGAGGTTTTGCCCCACCCACCCTCCCCTGCTGTTGGTACGGCTCCAGAATGGAGCCTGACATGGCATTGGGGTGTGGGAGAGCAGCACATGGGGCGGGGAAACAGCGGCGGGGGCATACCACCCCCTCATTTGCCCCTGGGAGGCCCATTGGCTGGGTCCGCAACTGGTGAAACTTCACTTTTTTGCTCTTCCTTGACTCTTTCCCCTTTTCTCCTTTCCCCAGAAGGTGGTGGCGAGCAACCCGAGACCGTCGCCGTGCGACCGCAGTCTCGCTATTATCTGAACTGCACCATTGAGTCCCACCATGCCAATTACACCTGGCTCCACAACAACCAAATCATTGCGCATTGTGCACGTGGCCGTCCCAAGTGCATCTATTTCATAGACAAGATGACCGACGACCTCTATGGTGACTATTCCTGTGTTTCCCAGGAGGATTGGCTCAGACGGGTACATTTGACTCGACACCTGACAAGGTCTACTGCGGCTGTGAAACTTTCCCAGACCACAACACAATCGCCTTTTAGCTGGGCCAACAAACTATCCTCATCCATCTGGCTAGGACTGTGTTTGGGAGCTATCATTTTGCTCATCCCATGAAGATTAACCTCACTACTATCCTTACCAGCATGAATGACCACATTGTGCCTTTTATCATGGGGTCTCCTTGGCTCCAGTTGTGGCACTTCAGAGCTAATTCATGAAACAAAGATGACCCCCACACTGTCAGTTGCCTGGGGAAAAGACAGTGGAATCTCTCGTAGATGATAGCAGAAGGCAAGGGAGAGTAGGAAAGTTGGTGGCTTCTTGTCTTAATTCTGGGATGTGAGCAATGATACCCTGAACCATTTTAGGGCACAAGTGTTGCCAACGTTAACCAGACAATATTGTTGTCTGGTGGAGAATTTTGTAGCATCAGTGATAGCAGGATGTGGAATGGTCCAAACAGGGCAAAAGGTATTCATGGGATGAGACAGAAGAACTGTGAAAGCCTGACTTAGTCCACTGCTTGGATTGGCAAGTGAGATGTGATGGGAGAAAGGGAGCTCTCATGGGGGAATTTTGGCAAAAAAAAAAAAGCCATGTTGAATGAGGAAACAGATCTCTCTGTTTGACCTGCATGATTTGCACTGGACTGTCCCTTTAACGCTACGCAGCCTGTACTACAGCAAGGGTCCAGCATGGTGCCAGGGCAGTAGCAAGCCCTCAGGACCAAGGACAGCATTCTCACTGGTATCATTCCTGAGTTAAATGAATGAGGAGGGGCAATTGATCAGTAAAACCCCAACAATGAAGTAGAATCTGAGTTGTCTCGCTGAAAAGAAAGGCTACTCCTATGAGTTTATCTATGCAAATACCTGTACTACTTAGTCCAGGCAGAGAAGATTGATTTTTTTCCTTTGTATTTTATAACATCTATTTTATCTTTTGACGTTATTTAAGAATCAGACTCAAAGTGGATGGAAGCTTTGTGAGCAATCATCAAGATCATGGTTGGTTTTATTGCTGAGAATCCAAAACCATGGTTTCAACTTCCAAATGAAGGACAGGCAAACCATGGTTAAGAACTACCATGGTTCTGAACTCTCAGCACTCTGCTTCAAAAACTTACCTCTGCTGCCAAAGTGCCATGCAGGAGGCCATAATTCAGGCATTACGAAACACGGTGAGCCAAAAAACATAATTGGCAGACTTCAAATTATGGTTTTGGATTCTGCTGGCTAGCCAATTTCAAGCCATGGTTTTGCCAGGTGGACATCATACCAAACTATAGTTAAGCTCAGTTAACCAAAACTTGCTGTGATGTCTCAAATGAGCCAATGCATATAGCAATGCCCCTGCTTTGGGGGGGGGGGACAGTGGCATTTTCTCTCCCTCCTTTTGCTTTGGATGCCCCAACCATTTGTCTCCTTTTCCCTTTCATCTTTCACTTCGGGCAAGGGAAATATGCCCAGCCCCCCACTGGATCTCTTCTCCCCCATAGTATTTCCCCCTTCTCATTTCTCTTTTTTACGTTTTGATATGGCAGCCCCACCACTGAGCATAGACTTCAGCCCCACTGCTGCCACCTGCCTATTCCTGTCTCCCACCCACCCCTGGTCATTCCCTCTGTCTTTTGAAAAGGCAGAGAGAAGGAACAGAAACCATGAACAAGGAGACGGACTACATATGGGATTGGCCAGAATGACTCACCTGTCTCTTCCTTAGTCCCACCCCCTGCCTTTTCAGTAGGATGGGCAGCCAGGAGGAGGCACAGGAAGGCGGAGCCTGGCAGCTGCAATAACAACTTCTATTGCTGCAAAAGACAGGGTGAGATGATGGAAGTAGCAGGCAGCACAGGGCATTGTGTCTGCAAGGCTCCCACCCGACATGACCACCTCATCAGGCCACCTTGGCAGACAGACCCTGACCTAGATGTGCATTTGCAAGAATCAGCAATGATTCTACAGCCATCCATCCACTGGAAACTGGGTAGCAATCTGCCCACCTTGGGCCTCCCCTACCCACATATAGACACGTGGCATTTGTGGGTAATCTGTTTTCCCTAATGGTGATGTAGTTCCCTTGCTTTTAGTTCCAGATGCAGGGGAGTGCAACGAGATGCAAACATCTTGTTGCCTTGCATGCTCCCTGAGGCATCTGGTGGGCCGCTGTGAGATACAGGAAGCTGGACTAGATGGGCCTTTGGCTGATCCAGCAGGGCTCTTATGTTCTTGTCATGCACTACAGCAGAGCCTGGAGAGTACCAAGCTCTTTCCATGCAGATGGGTTCCGGATGTTGGGAAGGCCCCTGTCTTCTTTCAGCATCAGAAGGATATTTATTATAAATCTCCCTTTCCCCCCTACTCCTTTAAGTGAAGCTCAAGGCAGCTTCAAAACACCTTGCCAAAGAATGAAATATTAATGCAAGTTGCACAGGTGGAAACAAAAACCATCAAGTTACTAGTGAATAAGCTTGTTGCACATGACAGATGACGTCCCCTCCAGGCATTTATTGGGCTACAAATAAATGCATGGAGTGGGCGAATTGGGGTGACCACTAATGTATCACCTGAGGCAACTGACTCAGCCTGCCTCCTAGATGGTCTGGCCCTGGTCTTATATTGTTGGCAACGTATTTCAACTGTTTCTGCCCTATCCTCTGCATGAGTGATTGTGTGTGTGTGTGTGTGTGTGTGTGTGTGTGTGTGTGTGTGTGTGT
>JAJKFI010000020.1:6903948-6922728 GCA_029204185.1 Lerista edwardsae
GTGTGTGTGTGTGTGTGTGTGTGTGTGTGTGTGTGTGTGTGTGTGTGAGTGAGAGAGAGAGAGAGAGAGAGAGAGAGAGAGAGAGCAATCCTAACCTGGAGTTATACCGGCACAGTTAGACCAGCCAAGTTTGGCCAGCACCAGGGCCACCGTAAAGCACATTTGGATCACTCTCAGTAGGGCCAGCTTTAAGCCAATGTGACCAATGTCGTCACATTGGGCCCCGCACTTCAGGGGCCCCAAACTAGCAGGGTGAGCATATTACCTATGGCTGCAGCTGGGATCTCTATGGGCTGTAAGTCAGTGGGGCGAGCAGAGCAGCTTTACCATGGTCTCTCCCACCTGCCTCTGAACAACTCCAAATGGGCCACCTGGAAGCAGTTGGCGGTGATGTTATGATATCACCACCAACTACTTCCACATGCCATGCTTTGCACGTGGCACGAACAGAGCTCTTCTTGGTGAGTGGGGGGCCCTGCAGGGAGGGCTGTGGGCCCTGCAGGAATGCCCCACATTGGGCCCCACCGCTGCTAGAGCTGGCCCTGACTCTCAGAGTCAGGGAAGATGGCGCAAGTCTGTGTGCTGGCCTCTCTGACTCCAAGCATGGTCTCAACATACTTTATGGTGTCCCTTGTGCCAGCCAAACTTTGCCGGCCTAACTCCAGATTAGGATTGCTTCCCCCCCCCTCTCAAAGCTGGCTTCCCTGGAAGTTGAGTCTCACTGAAATAAAAGGGCAAGGGGAAGTGCATGCAAAAGCTCACAAGAACTGCCACCTCCACTTGGCTCGCTATGTGTAGCAGCCTGCCAACTGAATCAGAAAAGGGGTGGGCAACCAATTCCCCCACAACTGTGTAAAGCTTTGCAGTGATATCAAGGAAACTGCCTGCTCTGCATGGCAAATAGCATCTATGAACCACTTTGCATATGGAGGTCTCAGAGCTATTTCAGGCTGTGTCCGCATTGTAGCTATTGCGTGCGCAGAGCCCTTCGCTTCCCTTTACCCTGTAGGGTTACGTCTCCTTCAGTGAGCATGTCGGATTAAATCCCACCCTGGAGAATAAACTGTGAAATATATAACTGTGCTCTCCTTTTCGGCTTGCGAGGAGTTCCCCGATAATCCTGCTTCCAAGCCAAGGAGAGCTCAGAGACTTTATTTGCACTACATTTTGTATTTTAAGAGTCATTCCTTTATTTGCGACCAATTATCTCTGTCTTTATTTGTCCCTTCATGCACTTTATTGCAAGGCATCTACGATTCATGAAGAAGCTGAGTCTTGCCAGTAGCTGTTTTTGCCTTGTGATTTCATTCTACTGGAGTTAATTTTTCAATAAAACACAGTCGATATTGACCGGCCTCGAGGTAGTATGCTTTGTGGTCTGAATTCGTAGCATTCACTCAACGTTCTGACCCAGGAGCGTTGGAAATTCCTTGATCTTCTTTATTATACACCCCTCTTCCCAACTCACTAGTGCTCACTGCTGCTCTTTCATCTTCTTTTAATTATTATCAGAACAACAACAAACTCACAACTGCAAAACAAAAACTAGACCAAGAAACCAAATTCAAAAGCTTTATCTATATATACGTATATATATACACTGCTCAAAACAATAAAGGGAACACTTAAACAACACAATGTCACTCCAAGTCAATCACACTTCTGTGAAATCAAACTATCTACCTAGGAAGCCACACCGATTGACAATCAAGTTCACATGCTGATGCACAAATGGAGTAGACAACAGGTGGAAATCATAGGCAAGTAACAAGACACCACCAATAAAGGAGTGGTTCTGCAGGTGGTGACCACAGACCACTTCGCAGTCCCTATGTGTTCTGGCTGATGTTTGGGTGGCCTTTGAATGCTGGCGGTGCTGTCACTCTAGTGGCAGCATGAGGCGGAGTCTGCAACCCACACAAGTGGCTCAGGTAGTGCAGCTCATCCAGGATGGCACATCAATGCGAGCTGTGGCAAGAAGGTTTGCTGTGTCTGTCAGTGTGGTGTCCAGAGCACGGAGGCGCTACCAGGAGACAGGCCAGTACACCAGGAGACGTGGAGGAGGCCGTAGGAGGGCAACAACCCAGCATCAGGACCGCTACCTCCGCCTTCATGCCAGGAGGAACAGGAGGAGCACTGCCACAGCCCTGCAAAATGACCTCCAGCAGGCCACAAATGTGCATGTGTCTGCTCCAACGGTCAGAAACAGCCTCCATGAGGGTGGTATGAGGGCCCGACGTCCACAGGTGGGGGTTGTGCTGACAGCCCAACACCGTGCAGGACGTTTGGCATTTGCCAGAGAACACCAAGATTGGCAACCTCGCCACTGGCGCCCTGTGCTCTTCACAGATGAAAGCAGGTTCACACTGAGCACATGTGACAGACGTGACAGAGTCTGGAGACGCCAGGGAGAACGTTCTGCTGCCTGCAACATCCTCCAGCATGACCGGTTTGGCAGTGGGTGTGGGGTGTGGGGTGGCATTTCTTTGGGGGGCCGCACAGCCCTCCATGTGCTCGCCAGAGGTAGCCTGACTGCCATGAGGTACCGAGATGAGATCCTCAGACCCCTTGTGAGACCATATGCTGGCACGGTTGGCCCTGGGTTCCTCCTAATGCAAGACAATGCTAGACCTCATGTGGCTGGAGTGTGTCAGCAGTTCCTGCAAGATGAAGGCATTGATGTTATGGACTGGCCCGCCCGTTCCCCAGACCTGAATCCAATTGAGCACATCTGGGACATCATGTCTTGCTCCATCCACCAGCGCCACGTTGCACCACAGACTGTCCAGGAGTTGGCGGATGCTTTAGTCCAGGTCTGGGAGGTGATCCCACAGGAGAGTATCCGCCACCTCATCAGGAGCATGCCCAGGCGTTGTAGGGAGGTCATACAGGCACGTGGAGGCCACACACACTACTGAGCCTCGTTTTGACTTGCTTTATGGACATTACATCGAAGTTGGATCAGCCTGTAGTGTGTTTTTCCACTTCAATTTTGAGTATGACACCAAGCCCAGACCTCCATGGGTTAATAAACGTGATTTCCATTGATGATTGTTGTGTGATTTTGTTGTCAGCACATTCAACTATGTCAGGAACAAAGTATTTAATAGGAATATTTCATTCACTCAGATCTCGGATGTGTTGTGTAAGTGTTCCCTTTATTGTTTTGAGCAGCTTATATATGTATATACAAGGATGTGTGTTTGTATGTGTGTGTGTGTGTGTTTGTATGTGTGTGTGTTCCACATTAGCTCTGGAACACCTGGAGCGATTTACACCAAACGTGGTACGCATATGCCTTGTGATCTGGGAACAAATACTTCAGGGGTAAGACCCCCCTAGCACCCCTAGGGGTGGGTGTGTGAAGGGGTGCCACATAAAAATGATTGAAAACAGCTGACATTGGTGTCGAATCCATAGTTTCTGGGGTCGCCAAGACGAACAGTGTTGCTTCCGACACCGTTTGAGTCTGAGTTTGGCCCCCCTCAGCATGGGGAGTGAGAAGCGGGAACAAGTGTGTATGTTCCAGCATAACTCTGGAATGCCTGGAGCAATTTACACCAAACTTGGTACACATATGCCTTACGATCTGGAAAGAAACACTGCAGGGGTAAGACACCCGTAGTGCCCCTAGGGGTGGGGGTGCCATGTAAAACTACTTGAAAACGGCCGACATTGGTGTTGAACCCATAGTTTTCGGGGTCGCCGAAATGAACGGTGACGCTCCCGATGCCGTGTAAGTCCACGTTCAGCCCCCATTGGCATGGTGGGGGTGAGAAGGGGTGCAAGATACAGTGCTTGGAAATAGAAGATCCGCAGCACGCTATGGTGGCGCAGAGGACCCCATTTGATTTCAGATTTCACAACTCATCCCACTTCTAGAAATACTGTGGGGGTAAGACACCCCTAGCACCCCTAGGGGTGGGGGTGGGAAGGGGGTAACATGTAAAAATAATCAAAAACGGCGGATATTAGTGTAAAATCCATAGTTTTCGGGATCGCTGCGCTGACTGGTGACAGTCCCGATGACGTTTAAGCCCAAGTGTAGTTGAATAGAACTAATAGAACTCTGTAGAACCTTCTGGAAATTTTTAGAAATCATTATGCCCTGGTCCCTGGCGTAGTCACTGAATACAAGGCTATCGATACCGTAATAAATGCCTATGAGGTGGTCAATTTCCCATTCGACTTCCTAAACTCACTTGATCCGGCTGGATTGCCACCACATCGTCTTTGACTTACAGTGGGATCTCCAATTATTTTACTACAGAACCTCGACCCACCAAAACTGCAATGGCACAAGGCTGTGTGTCAAGAAGATGCTGGGTAATGTAATTGAAGCGACTATCTTAAAAAGAAAGGGAGAGGGTGAAACAGTTTTTTCCCCACGGATAACACTCATTCCGACGGATCTCCCTTTTAACTTTAAGAGATTGCAATTTCCAGTGAGACTTGCATTCTTGATCACGATCAACAAGTCACAGGGGCAATCTATTAAGTACTGTGGAGTGGATTTGAGCTCACCATGTTTCTCCCATGGACAACTTTATGTTGCTTGCTCAAGGGTGGGTTCACCCAAGAATTTATTTACTCTTGCTCCTGGAGGTGAAACTAAAAATGTTGTTTATAATCAAGTTCTGAGTTAAACTAATATTACAGTGAATTTGTAAAAGATTTTACTTTATAATTTTTATACTGTACTTATAATTTTAATTTCCTGTACATAAAATTACTTCGATTTTACACTATAGATAGAATTCATTCCTTTTCCTATCTAATAGAAGCTTGGGATAAATAAATACCTGGGCAACGCCGGATAAGGACAAGCTATTCAATGTATAAAGCGAGCGTGGAGTAATACATCTAAGGTGCTTACAATCTTTACAACATATGAATAACTGCTCAAATCTAAAATTATGTCTCTTAGCCAACCTCTTATTCTGTTCTTTTAATACTTTTTAAAAATCTTCTTATCACTTATTTTAATCCCCAGCAAAACATTTTATGCCTAAATCACCCACCTATTCACCAAGTCCATAATCTGTTACTCTGAAATTCCCCTTCTCACACAGGAAGTCAATGAGTGGTTTCCAGTTATCCATAAATGACTTTATCCACCAATCTTCAACTGAAGGTACTTCTGGGACTTTCCAATATTGTTCATACAATATCCTCACTGCGGTTAGCCTTGCTCCCTCTTCCCAACGCGCCAGTCTTCACGTCGGCTCCTTCATCTTGACTCAACCTGTGGCCATATCTCAAAATCTGGCTACAGTGAGGTTGCACAGTGCTCATTTGGGACTGTTGATGTTCTGGTGTAAGAGACATCTCTTCAAAGAAAGAGCATCTGGAAAACTGGCATTAGCAGCCTTCTAGATTGTGTGAAGAGCTGCTCAGAGTCTGGCTCCAAGGCTTGAGGCTGGCCTTGACCAAAATTTAAGGCACGCAGCTAAGACTATTCACTAGTTGTATCCTTGGTCCATTTGCCCCCAGGGCCAGGACTGCAGGCTGCTGCCACCCCCAATCCACCTGGAGCCTCCGGAGCCTCATACGACATCCTGTGGTCCTCTGAAGGTGTTCTGAAGCCTTCAGAAGTCCTTTAAACAATACTTCCAGTTTTCCAACAAAAACCAGAAGTACTGTTTAACAGCCCTCTGGAGGCTGCAGAAGCCTTCAGAGGGCCATAGGATGCCACATGTGACCTGCCAGGCCCTCAGAAGGGCTATGGAGTGGGGGTGGCATCGCGGCAGTGGGCACTGCCCCTATGGGCTCAACCAGTGCAGCCAATAGTAGGAATGCCATTGCTACTCACTGCCCCCAGTGCTGGGTCCCAATTCATAACAACAGGTCAAAGACAGCCCAAGTCTTCAGCACCCTCTCATCCAAAACCTGAGAGTGGTGGCTTCTCACTGCTCAGAATTGGGAAGTGTCCAACAACACGAGTATGAGTTTCATTCCCTGACATTTCTTGAAAGCTGCAGAAGTTGCCATTGAGAGAACTGGATATGCCTCCCTCCATCCACCCACTTCTTTTGGTTTCAGCATCTGAATGGTTGGCAGGCAAGGATACCTACCGGTTTCCTGCTTTTGTTTAAAGCAGCCCTACCCAGAAACCATTTCACAAGACTCCCCGGTGTTCTGGGTTTGCATCTGAGCCAAGGAGGACATAATTTTTCCCTCACTCAAAACCTTTCCTTCCTTTTCCTGATTCCTATGGGAATCAGCATCCATAAGCAGTGGTGCAATGGAGGGGGGGGCGCTGGGGACCAGAGCTTTGGGACTTCTCTTACATCAGGAGCAATGATGTTATCGGCAGGAGGGCTTCGGTGCTGCCTTTGGAACAAACGTTTCACCAGAGCTTAGCTGAGAATAAGCATCAGGTTAATGGGGGGCACACTGAGAAATTTGCCTAGGGGCACGTTAATGTCTTGGCCATTGTCTTTCTCAGGCAATCCTAACCTGGAGATAGGCCAGCACAGTTAGGCCAGCAAGGTTTGGCCAGCACAAGGGACACCATCAAGTATGTTTGGACCATTCTTGGAGTCAGCGAGGGCAGCACACAGACATGCGCCATCCTCCCTGACCCCGAGAGTGGTCCAAACGTGCCGTACGGTGGCCCTTGTGCTGGCCAAACTTTGTTGGCCTAACTCCAGGTTAGGATTGGGCTCTCAAGAACTGCCTGAGGGTGCAATCCTAACCTGGAGTTAGGCCAGCAGACGTCCCTTGTGCTGTAAAGTGCATTTGCACCACACTTGGAGTCAGACAAGCCAGAGCACAGACGTGAGCCATCTTCCCTGACTCCAAGAGTGGTCCAAACACACTGTATTTGTGACACTCCTAGGCCGGCACAAGTCACCTGTACTGGCCTAACTCCAGGTTAGGCTGGCCCCCTGAGAGATTGTGCATAGCTCCTGTTACATTAGGGGCTCACCCCCTATCCACCTTTTTAGCACTGAGGCCAGTGATGGGATCAGCTAACGACTCGGGGGAACGCTGGGTGGGCAGCAGGAAGGCTGGGCGGGACTTCCGGGTGATTGACAGCCTGTCCGTCCGGGTCCATCACCTGCCCGCCCGCCACACGGGCTGCCCCCAGGTGGTGCACCCCGCCGCTGCACGCCCTGGTACCCAGGGGCCCCCACCCATCCCCCCAGCGAGCAGGCGCCCCCTCCGAGGCCAGGGCAGCCTGTGCGGCGGGCAGGCAGGAGGCGGACCCGGATGGATGGGCTGTCAATCACCCGGAAGTCCCGCCCAGCCTTCCTGCTGCCCACCCAGCGTTCCCCTGAGTCGTTAGCTGATCCCATCACTGACTGAGGTAGCCTCTCAATGATTCCCAAACCTTTGCAACTGACAGCTCCCTTGACCTACTGGGCCATTGGCTGCGGTTCCCCATTAGGGCTACAATCCTATACATTGTATAGGGTGGTGGGTTTCTTGTCAGGATTCACAAGGATTCTGTGGCTCCCTGGGGAGCCACGGCTCACAGTTTGGGAATCAGTGCTTTGAGGAGGCCTCTGTGATTGCCTCCCCACCACAGGATGCAGCACACGCCCCATCATCACAGCTGCATCAATGCAGAAGGGTTGGACAGGATTGGGCCTACAGTCAATTTATATATTTATACAGTCTGGCCATCTGTGGTGAGTGTCAAGGATGCTGAAGCCTTGGTGTAGGCAACAGTACCAGTTCACATCTTTTTGGTTTTGTCTAGAAGGTCTATGGGAGTTGTGGTTACAGCTGCCAGGCGTCTGCAGGTCTATGACTCATCTTTGCCTGGGCTGCAAGGTTAGTCAGTTCACAGCAACCTGAGCCATGGCACAATCAGGAAATCTTTTTCATGGCTATAAAGTGTCTGCCGGAAATCCGCTCATACAAAAGTGCAATGGTTGTGTGAGCCGTGATGTCAGCAAGAGTCATGGGTTCCTCCCTGCCATAAGTTTCTGCACCTGTTCGATTTCTAACTGAATGCACACAGCATGTGCTCATGCCCATCAAACACATGAGATGTCTCATTGGGCTGGGCTAGTCATAAGAAACCACCCAATGACAAAGTACTGCCATGTCTTTTGCACACATCCTGTAACTTTTTAAAGCTAAGGTACAAATCCTGCCAACTTAGCAGTTCGAAAGCACGTAAAAAAAAAAATGCGAGTTGATAAATAGGTACCACTTTGGTGGGAAAATAATGTTGTTCCATGCGCCTTGGCGCATAGTCACGCCGGCCACATGACCATGGAAACTTGTCCTCGGACAAACGCTGGCTCTTCGGCTTAGAAATGGAGATAAGCACCGCCCCCACAGTCGGTCACGACTGGACCATTCGGTCATGGGGAAATCTTCACCTTTTACCTTACAAATCAAGAGCCCAACCAGATTAGGCTAAAGCTCCATGAAGTCCAGTGTTCTGCTTTTCATAGGGTCTAAACAGAAATCCAGATGCAGGACAGGATGATAACAGTCATATCTATTGGCTTTCTCTCCAGCAAACTCCCTCTGACCCTGAATTTTGCAATTATAGTAGTATGAATTTGAAGAATGTATATCCTGCCTTTCCTATGCCAAAGCAAATGCCCAAGGGGGCTTGCATGGGCAGACTAGTCTAAACCACCTTTTTTTTTACAAATATACAGTATTCTGTGATTCACCAAATCCTCATTCCCAGATGTAGGCTTCACAGGTCCTCTCCTCTGGCTGTGTGCCATCGAGCATTTAGCCATCAAAATGAATCACCTTGATGGATCTCATTCTCCTCTGCGAATCAGTCTAATCCGTTTTTAGGGCGCAATCCTAAACTGCACTGGAACAGTGAGGCTGGCAGGCTGCACTGTATCCAGCACAGCTTTAGAATGCTCAGGAGCCTCCCTGGGGCAAGGGCACATTTGCACATTTGCTCACGGGAGGTTCCAGCATCCCCTATGGGCTCCTTGGATCTGAGCCAGCTGTACAGCAGGCGCAGAGTTGAGGATGCAGCGCGGCCCAAATCAGGCTGGCATCACACACAACATGGGATAAGGGGAATAGTATCCTCTTACTATGCGTTGCACACAAGCCCAGTCCTACCTCGGCTAGATACAGCCCAGGCAACTTGGCCTGCCTCTTTCAATGCAAGTTAGGGTTATGCCCAAAATGAAATTTCATACATTTTCTTCTTCTTTTTAACTCTGTGTATATGTTTTAGAGCACAATCCTAACCTGGAATTAGGCCAGCATAGGCCAGCAAAGCTTGGCCGGCACAAGGGACACCGTAAAGTATGTTTGGACCACTCTCAGAGTCAGAGAGCCCAGCATAGAGTCATGTGCCATCCTCCCTGATTCTGAGAACGATCCAAACGCTCTTTACGGTGGCCCTTGTGCCAGCCAAATTTTGCTGGCCCAACTGTGCCGGCCTAATTCCAGGTTAGGATTGCACCCTTACTGAAAGCTGAATATTTGGAGAGGAAATATCCCTGAGGGGGCTAGGTACCCACAGACACCCCCCATGACTATATCTCTGAAATTTAAATGGCTTTTAATACTGATTTAACTATTTATAAGAGTCAGGGCAGCAAGCACAGCTTGCCCTGTCTATTTTATTACAGTATCACATTCTTGGAAAAGAATCCAAGCATCCAATCAGGCTTAAGCTGGTTTCTTATTTGGACAAGCCAAGAACAGATTTCTATTGGAGCTATTGTTTCCCGGATGGAATTTATGTATTGTGTTTTGGGAGTTTCTGTTTTGACAAGCAATGCAAACAATAACAGCATTGTTCAAGTGGAGAACAAGGCGGCTTCCTTTTTTACCCAAACTATGTAAAATCGCTTCCCCCCAAAATGTAAACTTGTCCAGCTGTGGCCTTGAGCATTGCTGAGCCAACTCTGAACTTCCTGAGCAAAACTGCCTTCTGGAGAGGGAAGAAGCAATGGCTGCCTGCAGTGTTATGTTGGACGTCAAGCTGGAAGTGGGCGTGGCCAAGAGAGGAAGTAACAAGAGGGGGAGGGGCCTATGCTTTATATAAAGCTTGAGCTGCAGAAGGAGATGGGATGTGGTAGAGGCAAGAAGGAGCTTCAGATATAGAATCATAGAATTGAAGTACCCCACAAGGTCATCTAATCTATTCCCCTGCCTGTAGCAGCAAATCTACCTAGAGCAGTGGTTCACAAACCTTTTAGCACCAGGCCCCTCTTTTTAGAGTGACAATCTGTCCAGGACCCACCAGAAATGATGTCATGACCGGAAGTGCCTTCATTGTGACACCAGAGCCTGCTGCTTTCCTGAGAATGCAGCAATAAGTTGGGTTATTTCTCAGCCACTTTCCAACAGCAAAGTGAATCAGAAAGGAAAAAAAAAAGCCTATTTACAACCTTGACACAAGCAAAACACCCACACAGCCCTCTCCTTTTCCAGCATCTTATCGTCTTATATTTTCAATATAAGCTGCTCTAGGTGCTTCCCTACTACCTGAAATTGGCTTGCAACCCACTGGTGGGTCTCGACCCACAGTTGGGGGATCACTGACCTAGAGCATCTCCAGCAGGTGCCTGTCGAGCCTCTGCTTGAAGACGTCGATTGAAAGAGAATCCACCACCTCCCTTGGCAACCTGTTCCACTGCTAAACCACCCTAACCATCAAGAGTTTCTTTCTCTTGCAGTTTGTACCCATTGGACCTAGTTTGACTGTAGAGGCAATTGAGAGTAAATTTCGTCCCTTCTTCCATATGACATGCCTTCAGGTATTTGAAGAGAGCTATTCTATCCCCTCTCAGCCTTCTCTTCTCTAGTCTAAAGAAATCCAATTCCCTTGACCTAACCTCAAAGGGCTTGTTCTCCAGCCCTCTGGTGTCATCCTCATCTCTCTCCTCTGAACCGTGTTCCATATGGCAACGATGTGGTTGTCATGTAGGCACTGTTTGAATGTACTGGAGGCAGCCCCAATGCTGGTGCACTGTCCCATGCCACCTGGGTCCACTGCCTCTGTGCACTTTAAAACAAATAAATAAGTGGTTGCTTCCTGTGCTTCCTGCACTGTTTCTTCAATTTCAGAAGTGCAAGACTTCGGGCTTGATTTAAAGGGACCCATTTGAAAGAAGTAGTTTGTCCATTTGCCCAGTCCCTATAAGTCAAGCCAGAAATCCTACACTTCTGGGTTTGAAGAAACGGTATCTGGAACAAGGTAAGAAAGCAGGTGATCTACTTTCCACTTGCTTTTAACCAACAAAAAGGGGATCGTGGCCATTTGCATCTGTGAAAGGCTGGAAGAAGGTAGTGGTGGTAGCAGACTCAGGGTGAAGGGCACCCCAAATCTGCCACTCTCTTGCCCCCACCCCCACAATTTGCCGCTGATACAACTTGCATCACCCCACTTAATGGATGGGCAATCCCTAGGCAGTCTATGAAAGGTCCTGGCCATTTTGAGCTTTTAAGCTAAAAACCATCCCTTTTATAGGCATGCCCCAATATTTGCTGGGGTTCCATTCCAGACTCCATTGTGGATACCTGAAACCATGGATACTAGGGATACCTTTTTAAAGATAGGGGAACATTTTAAAGATAGGGCAACAAGGTTAACAAAAAGAGATTCGTTTAATATTCCCCTATCTTTTTAATAGGTATCCATGGTATCCATGGACAACAGATCCATGGATACCAGGACATGCCTGTACTGTATGCTCTCCTCCTGCTAAATATTAAAGCATTATCAATTGAAAAGAACCTCCCTGCCCGATTTGCAGGAACCTGAATGCAATTGGAGCCCACTGGATGAATCAGAATGAATCATGAAAAGACCTTGCCTGCTTTATCACTTCCTATTTGTCCAAGCGGGCTGACCCTTTAATATTAGAACTTGTGTTTATCGGACAAGACTAATAATAATGCAGAAGCATTTTCTACTCACTCAATAAATTTACTATCCAGCAGACAACTACTTCCTTTGTTCACGGCAAGAGGAACTCACTAACGTCACGAACATCCTCGGCTGTACCTATTTAAAGATTGTTGTGTTACTCCACTAGAAACAAAATTCTGGATGTCACAGATCAGATAATACCAACCAAAAATAATATAAACATTATGAAAAGTAAACTTCAAAGTTCTGCAGAACACATCATCGGGCTGGATGGTCCTGCTAAGCTGAAGGAACCTGGTCAAGGTGGAAACTCCCTTCACACACACTCCCCCGCAACTCTCACTTGCAGTGACTAACAGCGACTCTGTTCTGTCACAATGGAAACAGCAGCTTGTCACAGCCAACATTCCATCTCCCATCCCAAAACAAAACCATGGATTCTCCTGCTTAGCTTCAGGGAATACCAGCAGCTCAACCATAAGTCCACACCTCCTGCATTTTTTCTTAAAAAAAAAAAAATTCCCATAGTGTTCTATATTGCTGCTGAAATCAGGAGGCAGTGGTGGTGGATGGGCAGAGATTGGCAGCAGGTACAGCCACCAATCTGCTGCCTGAGGCAACAGCCTCAGTTGGCCTCTTGGACAGCCTGGTCATGTCTACACAAAGTAATGCTTGTAGGGGTTCCCAAACTTTTTAGCATCAGGACCCACCTAAAAAAAAGGTTTCCCTTTACCAGACGCGCAAGCCTTTGTGGCTATAATGGTGATTGGGCAGCAGTGCTCCCCCCACCCCAAGTGGCAGATTGTTTAACCCTTGATGCACATAGCCTAACCTGCCTTGTCAGTTTCACAACCCTCTAAAAAGCGTCGTGGGCCACAGACCCACAGTTTGCGGACTGCTGTTGTAGAGCATCACCAAAGCAGAACCACACCAGCCCCCTGTTCCACCACACCTGTGTCCATCTAATTACTCAAAAAAGAAACCAATAATGTTTATTTTCTCCCTGTCTAACAAACACACATTTGCCAGCTGGAAAAATGACAAGACCATGGGATATGTGCCTGATGAATTAGGTGGGATTTCCATTTTGACGGTTTGAGCCAATGCAGGCCCCTGAGACTGTGATATGACTCAAACCAGGTGATGCTGCTTTATCTTGCTCAATTGCATGGTTCAAGTTGGTTTGTGGCATCTAGGAAGTAAAAAGGTTATGATTTTGAGCAAACAGACCCACTGTCCATTTCATTGTCCATTGGGTTTCTCTCTGACCATAGAACGTCAGACGACATTGAGACATGCAGGAAACAGGAATGTCCCTTTTATCGCATCATACAAATAATAGTTTATTTCTGGCTCTGAGGCATATGCACCTCGCCCTTGGACAACAGGAAGAAAGGGAAGAAGGGTGCCAGTTAGAAGTTGCGTGGGTTGAAGTGGTAGCGGAAAAGAATGGACTGATGACATAAGCATGCCAAATCGGAGTTGGGCATCCTTCATGCTAACAGGCGTAGCAGGCTTTCCAGCAACCATCACCACCAGGAGCCACTTTGTCCCACTTTACAGTGACAGGTCCCTGACTCACGGCGTGCTCATACGATTCCAATTGTTCCTAGCTGGGCCTGGCATAGAATCGGAGCACAGGGCGCTCCCAAGTGGGGCGCAATCCTAACCTGTGCTGGAGCGGGGCAGGCCGGTGTGCCTGCGCCGTATCCAGCACCGGTTGGGAGCTGCTTGGAGCCTCCACAAGTCAGGGCCCATTTGTGCCCTTACCCCGGGGTAGGCGCCACTGCGCCAGCCACCCCAATGGGCTACTTGGATCTGTGGCTGCTATTTAGTAGGCGCAGATCCGAGCAAGCTGTATGGCCTGAATTGGGGCCGCGCGGCTTGGGGATGGGAGCTTGGATTCGGCCTAATGGGCACAACCCAGCTCCACCCCTCCCCTGGACAGCACGCTTCCCGGCCCGCCCAGCCTCACCTCATTCTGACCTCCCTCCCTCCCTCCCACCCGCTGCTAAGTGGCCTACAGATACAGGCGGGGGGGGGTGGGGGGGGGGGGGGGGGCTGCCTGCCAGTGGGGCTGAGACGACAACCATCACCCAGCAGGCTGCAGGTGCCCTGAAGGGCTGCACAAAAACAATGCTTTGCTGCTGTTGCTACCAAAAAGGGGGGCTCCTGACTTGTGTTTCTGTGTAAGTGGCAGACCAGTGGGCACTCGTGCCCCCCACCAGTGGTGTCATTCAAATGATTTAGGAACAGGAACTCACTTTTGATTGGCACTTGTTGGGAACCCGGAACCAGCCACGGAGCCAGTTAGGATCCGGAACGCCCGTTCTGGTCCGTTCCCCCTGAATGACATCACTGCCCCCCCACCCTCATGCCTGGGAAGGACAGACCCCCAGAGGGGTGGCATGGCTGGCATCAAGAACCGGCGCGCCACACTCATGGGACTTGGAGAGAGCTGTACCGCAGCACGCCAGGAACACTGGTGGTAATAATAATAATAATAATAATAATAATAATAATAATAATAATAATAGAATTTATATACCGCCTTTCTTAGGTCACCAGATTTCTCTAATGAATATAACTCAGGGCAGTTTACATAGGCAGACTTTATTCAGAAACCCGAAGGTTTTTACAATTTATACAGAAAATGTTCTATCTTGCAAGAACTACACACATACAGATGGATCTTTCTGGATTTAGTCCTTCTTTCTGGCCACCCGTTTGTCTTCTTGCTGGCTGATAAGCGGCTTCCCTGCTCCCCCCAGAGAAGCGGCTGAACTTCGGCACAACTCCCCCTCACACAAGGCGGCCGAAGCTCAGCTGTTAATCAGTCGCAATTACCAAGGTCTGCCGCTCACAGAGACTTCTGGCTGTCCTGAACTGGCGACCTTCAGCTCTTCAGCTCTTATCTTCAGGCAAACGGAGGCATTAACCCTCTCAACTAAATCGTCTTGTAGAATCCGCCTCTTTGGCGCAGGAGGCTCCCAAGGCCAGGGTGTGGGGTGCCACGTTGCCTCTCCCTCTCGCCACAGAGAGCATGGGGGGGGCAAGTCGGTGAGCTGCTGGGCTGGACAAGGCTGTCGTGACCAAAGGCATGGGGCACCTCCTGCCGCAAGGGGTGGGAATGGGCCAGTCCCCGGCACAGGAGGGCAAGTGCCAGTGGCCGAGGTGGCTGTGTGGGGCCAGGCTACTAGCTGACGCCCTTCCAAGGTGACTGCTCAGCTGCCCTATGCCCAGGGGGTGTCTGGCTCCTCTCCCTTTGGTTTCTTCTGGGCCTTACCCAGCCCAGGGCCCTCTGGAGGACCCCCCAGCACAGCTGGCTGCACCTTTGGTATGGCTGCTGACCCCACCCAGGTTGTGGTACCTGCTGCCCCTGGGGCAAGTGGGTTGGAGTGACCTGCCCCGCAAGAAGACACTGCCGCCCAGTGGACAATGCAGGGGCTGCATCCTAGTGTGCCCACCTCCTGGCAGGAACAGGGCACTGCTGGGAGGTGCTTGGCTCGCCACCAGCCCGTCCCTGCCTCTACAGCCTTCACCCCTTCTCGTTCTTTTCCTTAGATAAATGGTGCTGAACCCTGAAGACTGGCTGTGAGCCTTGCCTGAGGCAGGGCAGTGGGGAGGGGGCAATGCAGGGCTGGGTCTGGGCTGAAGTCACACTCGCGGGATGGATGCAGAAGCAAAGAGTCTCTCCCCAGCCCAGGCTGTTGCATTTTGTGTGGGGCTGGGCAGCCGCTGCCAGAGAAGGCAGGCTGGTGCTCGCAGAGGCGAGGAGCATACAGCTGGTGGGGCGGGGCAGGGCCTGGGTGGGGACTCAGCCATCCATACCTGGATGAAACCAGAAGGGACTGTGAAGAGCTTCAGAGGGATCTCTCCAAACTGGGGGAATGGGCAGCAAAATGGCAGGTGCGTTTCAATGTAGACAAGGGTAAAGTGATGCATGTTGGGGCAAACAATCCAAACCTCACCTATAGGCTGATGGGTTCTGAGCTGTCTGTGACAGCTCTAGAGGGAGATCTTGGGGTGCGGGTGGACAACTCGAGGAAGGTGTCGACCCAGTGTGCGGCGGTGGTGAAGAAGGCCAATTCCATGCTGGGGGTAATTTAAAAAGGGATTGAGAATAAAATGGCCAATATTGTTATGCCGTTGTACAAATTGATGGTAAAGCCACATCTGGAATATTGTGTACAATCCTGGTCACCACATCTCAAAAAGGGCATAGTGGAGCTGGAAGAGGTGCAGATGAGAGCGAAGAAAATGATTACGGGGCTGGGGCACCTCCCTTACGAAGAAAGCCTGCAATGTTTGGGGCTCTTCAGTCTAGAAAAAAAGGCGCCTGAGCAGGGACATGATTGAGACATACAAAATTATGCACAGGAGGGATAGAGTCGATAGAGGGATGTTCTTTTCCCTCTCTCACAATACCAGAACCAGGGGACATCCACTAAAATTGAGTTGGGACAAACAAAAGAAAATAGTTATTTCCCTGGGAGTGGAATCTGCGGAACTTCTTGCCACAGGATGTGGTGCTGGTCTGGGCTCCTTTATTAGAAGGGGATGGGGCAGATCCATGGAGGGAAGGTCCTTCGCAGGTGACAAGCATGACGTGTTCCAGCAGCCTCCAGTTGTAGACATCCAGTGTCTGACTGCCAGTGCAGGGGGCCAGGCGGCATTCTGCGCTGCCGCTCCTCCGAAGGGCCGAGCGACCCTAGGCTAGTCCGGGGCAGGGCTCAGCCTCTTGCAGCCCCCCTCCCCCATTTCTCTCCTCCCCTGCGCCAGGTGGCAGCTGGGCGGCCCCTGCGAGCGCTGGGCGTGATGCACTCCATGTACCAGGGAGAGGCGGTACGTGTACGGGGCAGTTGCCCGGCTCGGACACGCCCACTCCCCGCCGACTTGGTTGCAAAGGTGGGGAACTCCTTGTACTCGGGAGTGAAGCCTGGAAAGCAGCGGCGGGTGCGTCATCGTCATCGCCCGGAAGAGGCTCCGCCCAGGCCGGACGGAGCCAATCGCTGCCCAATACTCGGCCAGAGATCCGCCCTGAGCCTTTACGCCCCACGTGACTCCCGAGAGCCGTGACAAGCGCCGCCAACCGCTTGTCAGCCCGCTTCTCGACGGGCTCTGCGCTACTGGATTCCTCTCACCTCTGTAACGTGGTCATTGGTGGGTGTCATAGACTTCATGACCAGTGGCTCCTATGGCCATGAATTCACCACAGAATTCTGGAAATTCATGCAAGTGTTGCATTCCTTACCACACTAACGTAGTCCTCTTTGCATCACGTGCTGAAGAGCATGTCGTCCTCTCACAGCCGCCTTGATTTTCCGAGATCTTCCTGTACATTCCCTGTCATTCAGTTGTGTGGTGGTAAATGATAAGTACTACAGGTGCTGTAATGCACCACGTACGTGTCCCCCCCCCCACTCACAATTGGATCCATTCTGGGAGCGATGACAATGCGCAGGCATTCACTTGACCAAACAGTGTCACCTGCATGTTGCTGCCGCTGCCCAGAATAACTCTTCTTGTGAATGGGAGGGCCTGCTTACATGGCACATTGCAGCACCTGCAGTACTAACCGTTTTGCCCCCCTCTAGCTATGCCACTGCTGTCATTTTAGGAACTGGTGCCTCAGCCCTTCAAGAAACCACCTTACCTTCCTACTCAAGCCACCTTTTTGTTTCTGTTTTATTGGTCTCTTCCTATTATTTCCTTTCCCCGAAACGCCTAACTCCAAGTCAAGCATTTCCTTCCTGCTGACACCATGAGGTTAAAACCACCCCGCCCCTCAACACTCTCCCTAACAATGCCTCATTCTTTCAATTGCTTCCAATTCATCATTGAAAGACTAAGGTCATTTCCCATTAGCGGAAACACATGGATGAATTTGTTGCTGAATACGGGGCATTCAATTAAAAATAATATGCCCCCCCCTAAAAAAAAAAAGCAGGTGGAAAAGCATTCAAAATGTAATAGTTAATAATTTGGTTTATTCTTAGTTTATAACCACCACCACCCCAGAAAATGCCATGGGTTCAGGAATAGATGCTCTCTTTATTTGTGATTTGGATTTCACTATGAAATAAGCACACCTTTGTTGCCTGCGTGAAAGTGGCCAGGCCTTTGCCTAATTTTTATAAATCCAGTAGAGACTTTTCATTGATGCTGATGTTCTCAATAGCAAAGGAATGGTGTTGTCAGTATCATGAATTAGGCAGCAATAGGGTTGCCTGGTTGAATGCACCCTCCTAGAGGTAGGCTACCTTGGAGTGCCAGATGCAGGGGAGTGGCAACAGGATGCACAGTTGTCTTGTGTGTTCCCTGAGGCATCTGGTGGGCCACTGTGAGATAAAGGAAGCTGGACTAGATGGGCCTTTGGCCTGATCCAGTGAGGCTCTTATGTTCTTATGCTAGCTGGGCAAGAGATATTTTTTTCCAGTGGGGTTCCTCTTATATTTAGCAGCAGGAGAGTAATTGTCCCTCTTCACCCCAGCACAGTGTCTTTTCTAGTGGCTGTTGCTGGTGGTGGTCTGCATTTTTTTTTTTAAGATTGTGAGCCCTTTGGGGACAAGGAGCCATTTAACTGTATTTACTCTAAAAAGTAACTTCAAGCAGCACATGTAAGGAATGAATATTAACTTGAATGCCCCTCGGGTCTGGATGGCTTACTTGCATTTACATGCAATCTGTGTTAAGGGTGGGGCGTAGGGGTATATATTTAGGAGATAGTATGTTTAGGGGGGACAGATAGGATGTAACCTCTCAGTAACTCAGCCAATGGTGAACAGAGGAGGGATTTTTGGCCGGGATAGAGTCTATATAATTTGTAATGGTGTATTATTCGGGGCAGTGGTCTGGACTTCGGTTCTGCCACTCCCTTTACTGCAATAAAGACATTCAAACTGCAAACTCTCTCTCTCTCTCTCTCTCTCTCTCTCTCTCTCTCTCTCTCTCTC
>JAJKFI010000020.1:6922738-6937507 GCA_029204185.1 Lerista edwardsae
CACACACACACACACACACACACACACACACACACACACACACACACACACTGTGTGGGTGTTGTATTTGGTACACTGGTCGTGTTTGGTCAGGGGGATCAAGCACCTGGTTTGGTCAGGAGGACCAAAAGTTCCTAACAATGATAAAGAACGAAGCCCAATTTTGGGGGTAATTTAAAAAGGGATTGAGAAAAAGGCCGATATTATTATGCCATTGTACAAACCAATGGTAAGGCCACATCTGGAGTATTGTGTACAGTTCTGGTCGCCACATCTCAAAAAGGACATAGTGGAGCTGGAAAAGGTGCAGAAGAGAGCGACGAAATGATTACGAGGCTGGGGCACCTCCCTTACGAAGAAAGGCTGCAAAGTTTGGGGCTTTTCAGCCTAGAAAAAAGGTGCCTGAGGGGGACATGATTGAGACATACAAAATAATGCACGGAAGGGATAGAGTCGATAGAAGAGTGTTCTTTTCCCTCTCTCAAAACACCAGAACCAGGGGACATCTGCTAAAACTGAGGGTTGGGAGAGTTAAAACAGATAAAAGGAAGTACTTTTTTACCCAGCGGGTAGTTAACCTGTAGAACTCTTTGCCACAGGAGGTGGTGATGGCGTCTGGTCTAGATGCCTTTAAGAGGTGATTGGACAGATTTCTGAAAGAAAAGTCAATTGTGGGCTATGGTCCATGACAGGTGGTGCAACCTCCTTACGTTAGAATAGGCTTCTTCAGAATGCCAGGTGCAAGGGAGTGGCAACAGGATGCAGGCATCTTGTTGTGTTGTGTGCTCCTTGAGGCACCTGGTGGGCCACCATGAGATATAGGAAGCTGGACTAGATGGGCTTTTGCCCTGATCCAGCAGGGCTCTTCTTATGTTTACCGAAATGGCTTTTCCGATGCTGTCTGAGTTGGTGTCTGTGTGTAGATATTGTGCTTCTACACAATTGCATGTCAAAACCTTGTGCTTCTTTGACTTGCACAGAACTAGGCTGCATTTTTAAAGCTGAAACGCCAAAGCAACAGTTTGCATGCAAACATACCCATGTTAGAAAGAGCTTGAAGTTTTTGCTGTGACTACTTGTTTTCTGGGCTGTGGGGTGGATATGGCTAAACCTGGATTTAGTCTTTTCTTTTTGTAGGCAAATCTCACTTCTACCATGAGAAAGAGAAATAAAAGGGTTTGATGGAATTTGGAAGTCAGCTGTCGGTGTGCCTAGTTATTAAACTACTTATTCTAAGACCATAGGAACTGGAGGTGCAGCAGTTCAGTAAAGGTTATGTTCATTTCACTCCCTTAAAGGTTCATGATTATTTATGTGGATGATGTCTGCCATCTACTGGGAAAATACGGGTGTTTCACTTTCAGCTGAAATAAACTGGAAGGCAGTGAAAAGGAGGGATGCAGAGCCCGTCAGGAAGAGGGGGAAAGAAGAGTGTTGGGCTAGAGCAAGGGTCTCCAAACTATGGCCCAGGGGCCATATCTGGCCCACCACAAAATTTTGTTCCCCCCCCCTTGGCCGCATATTTGACATTTTTACTCATTACATATCATTTCTCCGTTTAAACATGGCACTGTTTCTTTGCGAATGTCACATTTCTCTTTTGCTCTGAATCATATTATGCTGATTACAAAAAAGATCCAAGTGAATCTTACTCATTTAAATTTTATTCATTCATTTTCAAAACTGATTTTTTTTTTCGGCCCGCGATAATCTGTGACATATACGATGTGGCCTTGGTACTGGAAGGTCTGGAGAACCCTGGGCTATAGTGTCATGTGAACCTTCACTTGTAGTCTGAGGCTCTACACGATTGTGGGCACAATCCTAATTGCGCTCTTAGGCCGATGCTAGCCACTTGCATCAGCCCAATGTCACTAGCGCCAATGCGGAGGCGCTGACTGGCACCCCTGCATCGGCGCTAGTGTTGGGCCCACGCTAGCAGCAGCAGTGTTGGTCTAACAGTGCTGGCTCATGGCCATACCGAACTGCTCATGCACCAGCTGAACTCAGCTGGGGCAAGAGCAGTTCTGGGCAGGGGGAGGTCGAGCAGGTGGGTGGAACTGGGTGGGGAGTGGGCGAGCCAAGAGATGTGCCGGCCCGGGAAGGGGGCGAGGTTGGGCTGCATCCAATCCTCTGTCCCCAGGCCATGCAACCCCAGTCCGGACTGCGCATCAGCCTTGGCTCTATGCCTGCTATACAGTAGACACAGATCCGAGGAACCCATAGGGGAAGCTGGATGCAAATGTGCCCTTGCCCTGGGGAGGCTCCAGAGCACTCCAGAGCTACGCAGGATACAGTGCAGATCCACTGGCCTCACTGTTCCAGCGCAGTTTAGGATTGTACCCTGCAATAGATCCTGGTTCAACACCTTTCACTAACTTTTACACTGGGATTCTTTTTTTTTTTAAATTGCCACTGCTGTTTACATTTTCTCCAAGAGGTGGTGCTGAAACCAAATGCCTTCTGAAGGGTTTAGTATGTATTTCATATACATCATTGTTGCTCTTTTAATCTCAAGAAAAGACATCAGAGCACTGTACATATTACATAAACTCTGTGTAAAGACACAGACGACCCAGGAAAAGTCATCAGAGCGCCTAAACACATCACAGAAATTCTGTGTAGCAATTAATGAGCCACCTACATGCACATGGTAGTACAGACAGAGCAGTCACTCCGTGAACATGATGTTATTTTTATGTCTGCCTCTGCCTGTCAATCTGCATGTCTTCACCGCTTCTCCTCCTCTCACTCCAAAAAAGGAACAGAGTGGGAAAGGGAGAGAGGAGAATGATGAGCTAGGGCATTGGAGACACTCTGGCCTTGCACTCTATTTTCCTCCACACCCTCTTCTCTCTTGCCTTTTCCAATCCAGGGAGTGGGAGGAGAAGGTGGAGGAGATAAGGAAGGAGAATTTGGCACACCTCCTTGAGCTGGCCCTGAGAGAAGGGTATCATCACTGGCATAATTTGGGCAAAGCCTGAGAGGTACATGCCTCAGGCCCTACACTGGGGATGGCATGACTGCCCCCAGGTCAGAGGTGGTCTGGTCCAGGAGCACACCCCATGGCAAGGCGACGAAACCGTGCCCCCGGCACGTCTCCTCGCCCCCGTGTGTTTCCCCGCCATGCCTCCCTGCGCCCGGAAGAGCTCCATTTCGGAGCGTTCCAGGCGCGAGGGCAGGCGGGCCGAAAAGTGCCTGGACTCGCGCAATGGTGTGCGGACTCCGCGCAATGGCGCCCCACCACCACCTGGCGCCCATGCGGATTGCCATCCCTGCACCCCCCTGGATCCGCGACTGCCCCAGGTTCCACACAGTCACCTCTGGGTTCTCCCTGGAGGGTGGGGTGCTGATGGCTTTGTGCACCCCATTCTGTCTTCTGTGGACGGTGGGAGCGCCACAAGAAAAGGAACATGGCATGCAAAGCTGCAGCAGCAAGCGCCCTTCCCTCTGGGGAGAACCCAAAAGTGACTGCCTTGGGCGCACTTTAGATATGGATGTGCTTTAGATATGGCACGTGATATGCACCATTGGGGCTCCTTTGCGGCAGTGTCCATTTAGAATTGGGCCACAAATTACTATCATTTTTGTTAGAAGATCAGCAACTTCACATTTACATTTCTTAAGACCTCTTGGTTGGATGCCGGCTGTAATTTGTTAACTTTTAATTTGGCAATACAATCTAGAACAGTGGTGTTAAACTTGAAGTTAGCATTCATGGTGCCTGCAAAGGGCTGGAAGCAGTGGTGTCATTCCATGAAGGTATTATAACAGTAGAGGACATGCCTTAAGAAGAGATAGCAGCCAAATGAGGGGCTAAGCTAAGGCCAGGGGGCGGGCTTAGCAGCCATGTTGTTCTACTCAAAACAATCCTTATTCCAAGCATTTCAGATTGCTTTTCTGGTACTGTTTAGGACTGAATAGTTTACTCCTGAAATAAAAACTTACCAAAATAAAAACGTGTGATCGTGGAGAAACATTATTGGTAACTTTATTATGAGTTAATATTAAGGTGACCAACCGTCCTCCTTTAGGGAGGACAGTCCTCCTTTTGTAAGTTCTGTCCTCCCTCGAAAAGTGTCCTCCTACATGTCCTTCTTTTCGATATTTGAAGACTAATCTGTAAATCTCTGTATTCGATCGATGCCAATCCAATCAGTTGCATGTGATGTGACGTATTTGTATTTGACATGATGATTCGTCAAGGCTCGGTGTAAAGAGCAAACAAGAAAAAGCTAGGCCCTGGCTTGACTTTATTTTGAAAGAATTGTAACACAAGCAGGATTGAGAGAGCTTATTTCATTGGTTGTTTGCAAAAGGTGTGAAGTTATAGCTGGGGTCAGGAATGCAAGCTATTCAGAAAGGTTACATGTAGCTAGTGCTGAAAACAGGAGATGGACCCTTTACCCTGATAGGCTAATTGATTGAGCCTGAGGAGTGTGGCCGCACAACCACCATCAAGACCTTCCAAACTGCAAGACTCCTCCAGATCATCCTTCAAGAAGATCATCAGACCTGATAAAGCTCGCAAACCTGCAGACTTCCCTTTGCAAGACTGGAATTGCTGTCTGAGGAACAAGGTGAACAACTAGGGCCTAGTCAGTGATAGGAGTCTAGTTTTCTTTGTTTTATAAGGTATCTCTGTTAGTTCTAGTATGCTTTCTTAGTTGTGTAACCCTTGTTTATCAATAAATTACAATTAAATTTACTAGAAGCTTTGGTTGTCTTTGGAACCAGATAAGATACAGTGGCTAAAGTGGCACGCTTACCCAATTTTAAATTACTCATTGGAAAAAGTCCCTGTAGTTGGGACTTGTTTAGCCTGGGGAATTTTAAGGTTAAGAGGAAGTATTCTTAACTTTGGGCCCAGACTAGTAGCAGCGGTTGTGAGCCTTGCTGTGCTTAAAGTCACACACTGCTGAAAAAATCACAGACTCATAGGGGCCCGGAACTGATTAGAGGGCATATGAGCCTGTGATTTACACTCGGTACAGTGCGGCGAGACGCCATTATGAGATGCATGCGCTCTGCATGGGAGACCTTGAGAGAGAGCGCCACGCACAAGTGGCTTTGTTTACTTCTTGCCGAAACACGACACGGCACATACGCACGCAGTAGACTCATGGTAATTATTTCTTTCTTTCAGTGAATATTCAATCATACACAGGTAAGCACAATTCACGTTTTAGTAATTCATTATCTATTTAATAATTTCCAAATATGTATAATTTTATTTACAAGTTTATACAACCCTGTTGGCATGTAAGCATAATTACAATATAAAATGTTACAAATGTTTTTACTATGCATTTATCATATTATAGTGTATTATTGTTGCAATGAATAAAATGTTTCTTTTATTTACGATACTTTTTTCTTCAATATTTGTGTCCTCCTTTTCATTGTAAAAAAGTTGGTCACCTTATTAATATGCACTTACAAGGTTTAATTCCTCATAATTATATTACTGAACATACCGGATGAAATGCTACTTGCTGTCTATTTAAACTCAGATTGCACTGTTTTGACAGACTTATTTTTTGAAATCTACACAAGCAAAAATAAAACGGCCATGCCCCATAAAAAAAATGTCTGTTAATGTTCAGAATTTCATAAGTATTACAGTAGGAAAATTACATTAAAATCTCTTCATAACACAAGTAGTTGTCAATATGAGAGTAATTCTTTCTTACTTCTAGACTATTAAGAGTATTTTTTTAACTTCTACACTCACCCCCCCCTAAAAAAAAACAAATTCTGTTAATGTTCACAATTTCAAAAATATTACAGTAGAAAATGGAAGGTGGGAAAAACGTGTAAACGGGAAGGGGGGAAAAAGGAGGGGGGAAATATATATATATTTTTCCTTCTAGACCATTAACAGTGGGTGTCATAAAATGGTGAATAAGACTGCTAGGAACAACAAGAAATTACACAGCTTGAAAAATAATGCACTCACTGAACGGTAGTTTTATTGAACCAATGTAATGTGAATACATGAATCTTTCCGTGGAAATTAAGTCCCATTTTTCATACAGCGATTCGCACACCCGTATTCAGAACACGCAGGCATGCTTAAAGACGTTGAGATTAACTTTTACACGCGTGCAGGGAGATTTTTATTCGTGAATTTGCGGCAATCCTTGGCAGCAATGATCTGAGTCAGCCATATTGTTATGCCCATGGCTTCAAGATACTGATGTCATGTCCTCTCCTGTTATCTTACCTCTATGTGTCATTCAAATGATTTAGGAACAGGAACTCACTTTTGATTGGCACTTGTCGGGAACCCGGAACCAGCCATGGAGCCCGTTAGGATCCGGAACGCCCGTTCTGGTCCGTTCCCCCTGAATGACATCACTGGGCCTGGAAGGCAGTAGGCAGGTAGTGACATAATTAAGCAGGTAATAACCAGAATCAAGCACTCGTTCTCACTTATTTATTTATTTATTTATTTATTTAAAAGATTTTTACCCCGCCTTTATGCCTAAAAGGCACTCAAGGCGGCATTACATAAAACTATAAAATTTAACATTAAAAAACACTATAAAAGAACATTAAAACAACATATTCAAACAAAATTAAAAACATAACAATAAAATTTAAAAAACCAAACCCAGTGGATCATAAAAATATAACACCCCAGCCAGTCAACCTGTCAACAATTAAAAGCTTTTCTAAATAAAAAGGTCTTCAGCCCCCGCCGAAATGTTAACAGAGAGGGAGCAGTTCTCAATTCTAAGGGGAGGGTATTCCAAAGTTGGGGGGCCACCACCGAGAAGGCCCTCTTCCTGGCCGCCGCCCCTCTCACTTCTCCTGGTGGCGGTACAGTCAAAAGGGCCCCTCCAGAAGATCTAAGAGTACGGGTTGGATTATATGGAAGAAGGCGGTCCCTCAAATACCCCGGACCCGAGCTGTAAAGGGCTTTAAAAGTCAAAACCAGCACCTTGAATTGGGCCCGGAACAGAACCGGCAGCCAGTGTAGTCGCCGGAGCAACGGCTCGACAGAGTCAAACCGACGTGCCCCAGCAACCACCCGAGCCGCCGCGTTCTGTACTAGTTGTAATTTCCGGACCGTCTTCAAAGGCAGCCCCACGTAGAGCGCATTGCAATAATCTAATCTAGATGTCACTAGGGCGTGGGTCACTGTGGCCAGGTCCGCACAGCTCAGGTACGGCCGCAGCTGGCGAATCAGCCGAAGCTGAGCAAAGGCTCCCCTGGCCACCGCCGCCACCTGGGACTCCAGGTGTAGCTGTGGATCCAGGAGAACCCCCAAGCTGCGAACCTGCTCCTTCAGAGGAAGTGCAACCCCATTCAGAGCAGGACGATAATCCAATACCCGAGCTGAGGATTTCCGAACCAGAAGCACCTCTGTCTTATTCGGATTTAATTTCAGCTTGTTCGCCCACATCCAGCCCCTAACCGCCTCCAGACAGCGATCCAGGACCTCAACCGCCTCCTCAGAATCAGGGGGAAAGGAGAGATAAAGTTGGGTGTCATCAGCATATTGATGGCACCCCACTCCAAACCCCCGGATGACCTCTCCCAGCGGTTTCATGTAGATGTTAAACAGCATGGGGGATAAGATGGAACCTTGCGGCACCCAAACCTAAGAGGTCGGGGTGCCGAACAAGCCTCCCCCAGCACCACCTTCTGGGATCTGTCAGCCAGGAAGGAGCGGAACCACTTCAAAACAGTGCCTCCAAGCCCCAACCCGGCCAGCCGACCCAGAAGGACACCATGGTCGATGGTGTCGAAAGCCGCCGAGAGGTCCAGCAGGACTAACAGGGTCGCATTTCCCCCGTCCATCCCCCGGCGCAGGTCATCCACCAAGGCGACCAAGGCAGTCTCCGTACCGAATCCCGGCCTGAAGCCAGATTGAAATGGGTCCAGATAATCCGTTTCCTCCAGAACCCTCTGAAGCTGGGACGCCACCACCCGCTCAATCACCTTGCCCAGAAATGGGATATTGGAGACTGGCCGAAAGTTGTTTAAATTTGTGGGATCCAGGGAGGGCTTCTTCAGGAGGGGGCGAACCATCGCCTGCTTCAAAGCAGGCGGGAGCACCCCCTCCTTCAGAGATGAATTCACCACCCTCCCCGTCCACTCGGCCAGCCCTCCCCGGGCAGCTCTAATTAGCCATGCCGGGCAAGGGTCGAGCGGGCAAGCAGCAGGTCTCACACTCCAGAGAATCCTGTCCACATCCTCAGGCTCTACAAGCTGAAAAGAATCCCAAATCATAGGATAGACAGGTTCCCCAGGGACATCACTAGATATGCCCACAGCAGCGTCCAAGTCATGCCGGATCTGATCGACCTTATCTGCAAAATGTTTTGCAAACTCGTCACAGCGAGCCTCCGTGTGCTCCTCCCCACCAGTAAGGGGGGCCAGATGTAGAAGGTTACGGACCACACGGAATAGCTCAGCCGGACGGTTCTCTGCAGATGCAATGGTGGCAGAGAGGTGTGCCCTCTTGGCCGCCACCACTGCTCTGGAATAAGCTTTTAATTGGGCCCTAGCCCGTGTCCGGTCAGATTCGGCACGAGTCTTTCGCCACCGACGCTCTAGTCGTCTGCTCTGCCGCTTCATCGTTCGCAGCTCCTCAGAAAACCAAGGAGCCGCTCTGATTCTGCGACTGGGCAGGGGACGCTCAGGAGCAATCTCATCCAGGGCCCTGGCCATCTCCGAATTCCAGAGGTCTACCAGGGCACCGGGTGGATCTCCAACTCTGGCAACAGGAAAATCCCCCAGAGCCCTCAGGAATCCATCTGGATCCATCAGCCTCCGAGGGCGGATCATAAAATGTGATCCCCCGCCATTGCAGAGGTGAGAAGCCGCAACAAGCCTAAATCCCACCAGACAGTGATCTGTCCATGACAAAGGAGTGATCTTAATCTCCTCCACCTCCAGATCACCATCAACCTGCCCCGCAGTAAACACCAGGTCCAGCGTGTGTCCCGCCTCATGCGTCGGGGCAGATATTCTTTGAGACAGACCCATGGTTGCCATGGAGGCCATGAAATCCTGAGCCGCAGGTGTTCCCGGGGCCTCGGCATGGACATTAAAGTCCCCCAACACCAAAAGGCGGGGGGACTCCAACACCACGCTCGAGACCAGCTCCGTCAGCTCAGGCAGGGAGACTGCTGGGCAGCAAGGCGGGCGGTACACCAGCAGAATCCCTGTTCTGTCTTGCCCCTCCAACACAACGCGAAGGCACTCAAACCCGGTGGACTGCTGAACAGGGTATCTGGTGAGGAATGGAACTCATTAGCTTCTAATGAGTTGAAGCCACTGTGTGGTATAGGAAGCTGGACTAGATGGGCTTTTAGCCTGAACTAGTGAGGCTCTTCTTATGTTCTTAAGGCTCAGGCTGGGTTGCAAGCTATTATTTTACCTCAGAAATTTACCTCAGAATGCCTGATACAAGGGAGTGACAACAAGATGCAGGTATCTTGTTGTCTTGTGTGTTCCCTGAGGCAGCTGGGGGGCCACTGTGCGATACAGGAAGCTGGACTAGATGGGCCATTGGCCTGATCCAGCAGGGCTCTTCTTATGTCCTTACACAGCAGAAGAGAAAATATACAAATATTGATCATGTTTTCAAGATCTGGGAGGGGCCAATTATCACACTGACTGCCCTTTCAGCAACTTCCTCACCTTCCCTCTTCCTTGAAAAGGCTCACTGCCACCTGGTGGTGTAACTTAACGTTGGAGGCTCCAGTGATGTGTCATTCCAGCGCTGAAGCCTATCACCGACTGGTTCTGGCTTCATTACCGGCCTCGGGCCGTTACCATAGGTGCCAGAGTGCCTTACTGCACCTTTTATGATACGAGAGCCTGTGGTAAGTCTAGATCATGCAGGGGTTGCATGATTGGATTGGGCTGCTGTTCTGCCAAATTCCCTGCTGGGTCTCCCAAAAGGCCCTAATGCCCATACTAGGCTAACTAGTTTCCCCTCCAGAGCAACCTAAGAGAAAGGCAAGAGGGAGGGAGTTCAGTCACCCACTGGGCCTCCTCTCTTCCGGCAGCTTTGATTGGGATCACAGGCTAGCCAGCCTCCTCCAGACTACTCTCATCACTGGCTTAGCTCCAAACTACTCTAAGTCTAGCACCAACAAACCCCACCACCAAACAATAGGCAGTCAGCTTGCCCAAGCCATAACTGCCTCCTCCATTTGGTGACTCCAGGGGCGTGGCAGACATACAACAATTCCTAACAATAGTCTCCCAAAACAACCTTACCTTATCTAGTCCTTCAGCCAGTTCCTCAGTCCGTCGTTCAGGCAGTCAGTCCAGCCAGCACTCCATCAGTCCAATGCCTACCTGGTGCCCTCCTCCAGCACCTTCCCAGGGCCCTCATCCAACACCTTCCCAGGGCATTTACTCCAGCTCTTGCCTCCCACTTTATACTGAGGCCAGCCAATCATAGATGGGGTGGCCATCTATATCAAAGAAGGGATAGAATCCAGCAGAGTGGAAACTGAAGGTGGTCCCGACTCCACCATAGAGTCTCTGTGGGTTAAACTACCAGGCCATAAGAGCGATGTAATAGTGGGGGGGGGTGCTATCGTCCTCCAGATCAAAAAATTGAAGGTGACCTTGAAATGAGGAAACACATCAGGGCATTGACGAAGAGAGACAGGATTGTAATCATGGGGGACTTCAATTATCCTCATATCGACTGGGTAAACTGGTGCTCTGATCAAGAAAGAGAGACCGAATTCCTTGACGTGCTGAATGACTGTGCCTTAGAGCAGCTAGTCATGGAGCCGACCAGAGGACAGGTGACTCTGGATTTAATATTGTGCGGTACTCGGGACCTAGTTAGGGATGTAAATGTTACTGAGCCATTGGGGAACAGTGACCATGCTGCGATTGGTTTTGCCATGCATGTCCAGGAAAGAGTGTAGAGCAAATCTGATACAAGAACACTTGACTTTCGAAGGGCAGATTTCCCTCAGATGAGGAGGCTAGTTAGAAAGAAATTGAAAGGGAAGGTAAAAATTTGAGGGGTAATTGAGGGACCGCCTCCTTCCATACAATCCTGCCCGTACTCTTAGATCATCTGGGGGGGCCCTTTTGACTGTGCCGCTACCGGGAGAGGTGAGAGGGATGGCAGCCAGGAATAGGGCCTTCTTGGTGGTGGCCCCCCAACTTTGGAATACCCTCCCCTTAGAACTTCTCCCTCTTTGGTAATATTTCGGCGGGGGCTGAAGACCTTTTTATTTCAACAAGCTTTTAATTGTTGACAGGCTGGCTGGCTGGCTGGCTGGCTGGGTTTTTTAGACTATATTTTAGGATCCACGGGGCTTGTTTTAATGTTGTTTTTAATTATTGTTTTTAATTGAAATTGTGATTTTATTGTATTTTATTGCTGTAAGCCGCCTTGAGTGCCTTGGGGCAGAAAGGCGGGATATAAATTAATTAATTAAATAAATAAATCTCTATATAAAAAAGAGAACGTGTGTTTGTACGTGTGTTTGTACGTGTGTACGTATGTTCTGCATAGGCTCCGCAACGCCTGGACCAATCGACACGAAACTTGGCATGCATACACCTTGCGGCCTGGCGACAAACACTGAGGGGGTCAGACCCCCCCTAGCGCCCCGGGGTTTGGGGTACGTGGGGGTCCCCGCCTGAAAACGGTTGAAAATGGCCAAAATCAGCATCGAATCTGTAGTTTCCGGGGTCACCGGGATGAGTGGCGACACTCCCGACGCTGTTGGAGTCCGAGTTCGCCCTCCCTCGGCATGGGGGGCGAGAAGGGGTGTGAAACAAAATGTCCGCCAGGCCCTGCTGGAACGCCTGGAGCGACGCACACCAAACTTGGCATGCATACACCTTGCAGCCTGGCGAAAAACACTGCGGGGGTCAGGCCCCCCCAGCGCCCCCAGGTGTGGGGGTGCGCAGGGGCCCCCGGGTGAAAACGGCCAAAATTGGTGTCAAAGCCGTAGTTTCTGGGGTCGCTGGGACGAGCGGTGACACTCCTGACACCGTTGGAGTCCCGTTTCGGCCTCCCTCAGCGTGTGGGGGGGGGGAGTCAGCATGGCTTCTGTAAGGGTAAGCCTTGCCTCACGAACCTTTTGGAATTCTTTGAAAAGGTCAACAGGCACGTGGATCTGGGTGAACCTGTGGATATCCTATACCTGGATTTTCAGAAGGCGTTTGACACAGTCCCCCACCAAAGGCTGCTGAAGAAACTTCACAGTCAGGAAAAGGGGGCAGGTCCTCTTATGGATTCAGAGTTGGTTGAGGGCCAGGAAACAGAGAGTGGGGGTCAATGGGAAATTTTCACAATGGAGAGAGGTGAAAAGCGGAGTGCCCCAGGGATCTGTCTTGGGGCCCGTGCTTTTCAACTTATTCATAAATGACCTGGAGACAGGGATAAGCAGCGAGGTGGCCAAGTTTGCAGATGACACAAAACTTTTCTGGGTGGTGGACCAGAAGGGATTGTGAAGAGCTCCAGAAGGATCTCTCCAAGTTGGGGGAATGGGCAGCAAAATGGCAGATGCGTTTCAAAATAGACAAGTGTAAAGTGATGCACATTGGGGCAAAAAACCAAAACTTCACCTATAGGCTTATGAGTTCTGAGCTGTCTGTGACAGCTCAAGAGAGAGATCTTGGGGTGCTGGTGGACAATTCAATGAAGGTATTGACCCAGTGTGCGTCAGCAATTAAGAAGTCCAATTCCATGCTTGGGGTAATTAAAAAAAGGGGCTGAGAATAAAACAGCCAATATTATCATGCCATTGTACAAATCAATGGTAAGGCCACACCTGGAATATTGTGTACAGTTCTGGTCACTGCACCGCAAAAAAGATATAGTGGAGCTGGAAAAGGTGCAGAAGAGAACGACAAAAATGACTACGGGGCTGGGGCACCTCCCTTATGAAGAAAGACTGCAGCGTTTGGGGCTCTTCAGCCTAGAAAAAAGGTGCCTGAGGGGGGACATGACTGAGACATACAAAATAATGCATAGAAGGGATAGAGTCGATAGAGAGATGTTCTTTTCCCTCACTCCAAACATCAGAACCAGGGGGCATCCGCTAAAACTGAGGGTTGGGAGAGTTAAAACAGATAAAAGGAAGTACTTTTTTACCCAGCAGGTAGTTAATCTGTGGAACTCTTTTCCACAGGAGGTGGTGATGGCATCTGGTCTAGATGCCTTTAAGAGGAGATGGACGGATTTCTGGAAGAAAAGTCCATCGTGGGCTATAGGTAATGATGGATTGTGCAACCTTCTTACATTAGTAGTAGGCTACTTCAGAATGCCAGGTGCAAGGGAGTGGCAACAGGATGCATGCATCTTGTTGTCTCATGCCTCCCTGGGGCACCTGGTGGGCTGCTGTGAGATACAGGAAGCTGGACTAGATTGGCCTGATCCAGCAGGACTCTTCTTATGTTCTTATGTTCTTAATCAGTGTCTGTTGCTAGGCAGGCTGTAGTGTCATCTACACCCATCTGCACCTGTGCTGGCCTCCCTTCATAGCCAGGGGCCTCATCAGCCTACAGCTGTGTTCCTGAGGCTTGCAAAGACCTTGGGGGTTAACCCTGTGATCCCTGGCTAATCTGGAACAAGGGGCCATTGCTGATACCATTCCCCATCTCCTTGGGGTATCTCCTGCCTTTTCCAATACAGCTGCCTGACTTAAAGAGTGCAATCCTAACTTGTAGTTAGGCTGGCACAGTTAGGCCAGCAAAGTTTGGCTGGCACAACAGACACCGTGGAGAGTCAGAGAGGATGGTGTACATCTGTGTGCTGGCCTCTCTGACTCCAATAGTGGTCCAAACGTACTATATGGTGTCCCTTGTGCCAGCCAAACCTTGCTGGCTTAACTGTGCTGGCCTAACTCCAGGTTATGATTGCACCCTAAACCTGATTCTGCAGACAGAAATTCCATCCCTATCTAGGCATGCCAAGGATTGAAGCTGGGAATGAACCTTATTAAGCTTTCTTAAGATTGTGTTACATAAGAACACAAGAACATCTCTGTACTAGGTAAAGAGTTCTTTGTACCTTTATCCATGACCTTCTTTTGGAGAAGGGGCAAATGGTATAACTTCTATCCCTGGTCTGTACACATTGTCTTGCTTAGGGAACAATAGAGTAGAGATAAGAGCCAATAAGAGCCACAAATTCATATTATAACTTTGCAGCTCATCAGCTTAGAGCAGGGAAGATGACCCAGTAATTGAGAGAGCCTGTGGGCCTTACATCTGACACCCCTGCTCGAGAACCTCTTTCCTTGTCACTTTTGTTCGACTTAATTCTTCAGACTTCTTCCCTGGGATGCTCGGTTCAGGCAAAAGAGCTAGTTTTCTTGATTTGAGAGTGAAGGGGCAGGAGGAGAGAAGATCAGATATCCAAAGCAATTCAAGGCAAAATTCAAAGCAGTTCAAGGCAAACATTCATGATCACTCATCTTTAGAATAATCCCCCCCCCCAGGTCTTCAGCAGTGCAAAGGCAGATAATAGGTCAATGTGAAACATTAACTTGTTCAAGTGTGTGTGTGTGTGTGTGTGAGAGAGAGAGAGAGAGAGAGAGAAGAGAGAGAGAGAGTGCACACACATAGCACCATAAGTAGTGCAAGTGCCACAGCGTGTCATGTAAGTGGCTCCTCCCACTTGCCATCGGAGCCATTTCAGACAGCGATGGCAATTGCTATGCATTGCTGTCACCCCCCGGAATGGCACTGGTGGTAAGTGGGAGGGGCTGCTTACATTATTATTATTATTATTATTATTATTATTATTATTATTATTATTAT
>JAJKFI010000020.1:6937517-6951376 GCA_029204185.1 Lerista edwardsae
ATTATTATTATTATTATTATTATTATTATTATTATTATTATTATTATTATTATTATTTATTAGATTTTTATCCTGCCTTTATGCCCAAAGGCACCCAAGGCGGCATTACAGAAAATATAAAATTTAACATTAAAAACAATATAAAAACAATATTAAAACAATATAGTAAAAACAAACTTAAAACAAAACAATAGAATTTAAAAGCAAGCCCTGTGGATCATAGGATATAAAATATAACACACCAGCCAGCCAGCCTGTCAACAATTAAAAGCTTTTTGAAATAAAAAGGTCTTCAGCCCCCGCTGAAATGTTAACAAGGAGGGAGCAGTTCTCAGTTCTAAGGGGAGGGTATTCCAAAGTTGGGGGGCCACCACCGAGAAGGCCCTCTTCCTGGCCACTGCCCCTCTCACTTCTCCTGGTTGCGGCACAGACAAAAGGGCCCCTCCGGATGATCTAAGAGTACGGGTAGGATTATATGGATTATATGGATTATATGGCACATAACAGTGCTTCAAGACTTACTGCACTGCACCCTGTAGCTATGCTACTGCCTCTTCCTTTTTTTAATTCAGGGAGTAGGAAAAAAAGGAGTAGCAGAGGCAGGTGGGTGAATGCACATCTTGTCTTGCTAGTGATGTAGGGGGGGGAGACCCCCCCCGGTGATTCTCCCAGAAGCCACCAAGCTTCTTCCTGGCTGCAGGCCCACAGCCCAGCCATGCTTGACCATCATGAACTCTCCTGGCTCACAGCACACCCCTGCAGCCACGTGGAACCACCAAGCTTCCCTCCTGGCTCTCCAGCCATGCTGAAACTACTAAGTTCCTTTCATCCAACAGTGCAAGCCTGTACCATTGGAAAAGTACAGAACACCACCCTAGTAATGTAGAACCAGAGTAGAGGTCCTGGCAACGGTAAAAGCAGCAACTCATGGTGGGAAAAACACTTCTTGGCTGAAGTCCAACTGTTGGCAGCCTCTCAAATGTGGCTGTGTACCCCACTGTGGTTATTTGGCCTTCCAGGAAACACTTGCATTGTTATGCTCAATGGTCAGATGCACATAATGCAGGGGAAGGCCAGACCAGGATGCCAGGGGACCCCATCAAGGGGGGGGGGAAGGTTGTGGACACCCTCCCTTTCCCAAACACATGTACAGACCTGACTCCATTTTGGGTCTCATCCTAAGAGTTAAAGCTATTAAGAATTGGTGCCAGAAACATCTGTAAGTTTCCTTTCCCCTCAGAGTCTTAAGAAATGCAAATCTGGTCCCTGATAAAGGGCGTATACAATGACAAGTCCTGCCTGAAATTCAATCAAGTTCTTATCTGCCCAAGAGTCAAATGTTTTTCCCCCATCAGAGTATACCTGCCTTATCCATTGTCAATCAAAGTAATTCAATCAAGGTGGTAGGGGGGAAGCTTGCCCTGTTCCTGTGAGTAATATGCCAACCTATTGTTGTCTAAATGTACCTCTGTTTGCATTTGACTTTGTAATCGCTTCTCCCTCCTGCCCACTGACCCTTAGTTGGGGGTCACAGCAGAGGGGGGGGGAGAGCAGGAGCAAGAGAACCCACCAATCAGATGTATCCCACATTTACATGTTCAACCGTATAACTGATCAAACCAAAAATGTACCTTTGCACAAGTTCTGTGATCTTCTTTGGAGGCATTGTAACGTGTGTCCATTTTGCTAATGTCCTACACATGAGTAAAATGTACTTCTCTTTCTGCAACATCAGTGTCCACCTGGAATTCTTTTCAGTCAACGGTTCCTTGGTAAGCCACAGTAAGGGGATCCCGGGCTGGCCGGGATCAAGGGAGTTGGGCTCGGAACAGCATTGATTCTTAAGGATGCAAACAGGATAGGAATGCACATCGGGGAAACGAAACCTCAAATTAACAGCCCTTGAGCGTAAAGGCACAGGGGCTCGGGAAATCACAATTGGACCTGATTTCCTTACACAACACTAGCAATCAGTACACTTTTAACGATGGCTAGTTTGCAGTCCCTTGAAGATGGGCACATGTTCTTGGGCAGGATGCGGGGGGGGGAGTATTTAACCTTTTCTTCTACTCCCGTCTTACCAGTGTAAATCCGTTCCTGACACAAGAAAAAGGGTTGACTCTTTGGAAAGCTCTAATGCAGGGGTGTCAAACTCGTTTCACAGAGCAGGCCGAATAGCATTCATAATGCCTCCTGTGGGCCGGAAATGATGTCATAGAACAGGAAGTGATGTCATTAAGCAGGTCATTACCAGAAAAAAGCACTTTTTTCTCACTGATGAACTCAACTGCAAATGACAGAAAATACGCAAATCTTGATATTTTCAAGATATGGGAGAGCCCAATTATCATGCAAGCTGCCCCTTCAAGCAGTGATACCTCAGCACAGCTCAGGATCAGAGATCAGCTGATGAAGGTGCTGGGAGAGCCTGAGGGCCGAATAAAGAGCTTCCAGGGGGCATTCGCTAAAACTGAGGGTTGGGAGAGTTAAAACAGACAAAAGGAAGTACTTTGTTACCCAGCGGGTAGTTAATCTGTGGAACTCTTTGCCACAGGAGGTGGTAATGGCATCTGGTCTTGATGCCTTTAAGAGGGGATTGGACGGATTTCTGGAGGAAAGGTCCATCGTGGGCTATAGGCAATGATGGATTGTGCAACCTCCTTACAAAGGTGGTGGGCTCCTGGTTCCGGGTGCAAGGGAGTGACAACAGGATGCAAGCATCTTGTTGTCTCGTGCACTCCCTGGGGCACCTGGTGGGCCGCTGTGAGATACAGGAAGCTGGACTAGATGGGCCTTTGGCCTGATCCAGCAGGGCTCTTCTTATGTTCTTATGTTCTTATGTCTTTGATTTAACAATTGCCCTCCTTTCCTTCCTTGAGCCATTGATGGCACAATCCTAACCTGTGCTGGAACAGGCAGGCTAAATAGCCTGATTATATTCCCCTTGCCCTGTGTTGCCCACTGGGCAGCTTTGTAGGGTGACTTGGATCTGTGCCTGCGATTTTGAGGGTGCAGATCTGAGCAAGCCACGAAACGCCTGTCAGGCCAGGGACATGATCTGGTCTAGATAATCCAGGCAGTTTCTACCCCCCCCCAGGTTTGATCTGCCTCCCAGCCCACCCTCCCCCACCTTCTGTCCCCCTAAAACCACTGCCATTCCACCCTCCTGCCAACCTTTCCTGCTCCCTGCACCGGTTTGCCCAAACTCACCTTGTCCTGGGCAGTGGTGTTCATAATGGGGAGCAAAACGTTTTTGAGGCTCCTGAATGGCTATGTAAATCAGCCCCTCCCCCTTGATTTCAGAGCCATTTGCGGCTGTGAAAGGAGGAGACACCTCTGCGTGGCTTTTGCAACTGCTTCCAAATAGCCGTGGGTGTATTTTACCCCATGGCACTCGGGAATAGGATGCACTGCCCATCTTTCAACAGCTTTTAAAACCTAGAAACAATTTAAAAGCCATTTAATGGCAACTTTTCCCTTTCACAGCTGTCCTTTTTTTCCCCACTGGAATATGTGCTGCGAATGAGGCAGTTTATAACTCTTCATTCATGCAGTGGTTGTTTTGGTGATCTAGTTTCTTTTTCATTTGAAATGGGTTAAAAGACAGATGTTTTTACAGGGAGGAGGGATAGGAGGGGAGGAGGCTGGGCTGGGATGCCTGTACTAACTTGAGCTGCATCCTTGAGAGAACAGCCTCCACCAGTATAAAAACTAGACTGTGGAGAACTTAAATGAGTCTGAAGGACTTCTGCTTTGGAAGCTGGTTGGCCAATTTTCTCCCCCTTCCCTTCCCTTCCTTACCCTTCCATCTTGGTTCTGTTTGCTGTTGCTATGTTAGCCAAGAACAGCCTCCGCATGCCAGCTTGGGGCCAACCCAGGAGTCTATGGGCCATATGGTCTGAAGATGCTCAACCTTACAGCTGCAGCCGAGCTCACCTGACATCTGGGCAGGTATACCCATCTCCTCTGCGAGACAAGGAGGCAAGACCATTCAGTGAACTGCCAGGCTCCTGGAAAACCAGCTGGTTCAATCTGTACAAGTTCTGGCAGGAAGATGGCTTCCATAATGTCCACCACATTATGATGCGGAAATTCCAGATATTTGGGCCTATTTACAGGTAAGGATTTATATTTAAGCTGTAGACTTCACACATGCAAAAAAAAATTAAAATTCTGAAAAAGCTCTGTTTACAGGGTCAGTCTTAGACCATTTTTTAACTTGCTTCAACCACTTTCTTGCTTATCCTCTGAGACCAAGGGATGGTGGTTATATTTGAGTGCAATTGTATTTTATTTATGTTGTGCAGTTTGTTAGATTAGGCAATTTTCCCTGTGAACTGGGTTAAGAGACACCTTTTAAAGAGGCTGTTCTCTTGTATTTAGCAAGGGGAGAGCAACTGTCCCTGTTCAACCAAGTCCCTGTTTGCTGATGTCTCTTTTGTGATTTTTTTTTTTTTTGGTGTGTGAACCTCTTTGGGAATAGGGACCCATATAAAGCAGCAGCAGCAGCAGCAGCAGCAGCAGCAGCAGCAATAATAATAATAATAATAATAATAATAATAATAATAATAATATGACCTCTTAAATGCTTATCCCACAGGGAATTTCATTTCCCCCCCCCCATCACTTTGCCCACTACAGTAAAATGGTAAAGTTTGTTTTAAAAAATATATCAGGAAAGAAACTCCCAGAATAATAATGAAGTACCTCCTTTTTCATTTCAATCTTTGATTTTAGCTGCAAAATATGTGCTGTTGTAGCACACCCATATTCAGCTTCCTGTGCAAGAAATAAAATAAAGCATGTTGATGAGAATGCTTAACCTCACAGTGGATTTGATTGTGTTTATTAGAGAATTGTTGCAACTTAACTATGCAACTACACTGGTGTGTGTGTGTGTGTGTGTGTGTGTGTGTGTGTGTGTGTGTGCGTGTGCGCGTGCGCGTGCGCACGCGTGTAGGGATTACCCAAAGAAGGGTATTGCAAATGTGCATACTACAAAGAAAATTAAAGAGGAGTCCTTTAATTTTCCCTACGCGCGTGCACACACACACACACACACACACACACACACATTCCCCAAATATTCCCAAAAGGCAAAACAGAGAATGATTTACGAAGAACAGGTACCACTAAGTAGGGGCAGTTGGGAGCATATGTCCAGGGTGTTGAAAAGTAGGGCATGAAAGTGAAAACCTTCAGCTGTTGTTAACTCCAGCGTCTGGTATGCAGAGGTATACTGCCTTGATACATGGAGGTTCCTTTGCATTTTCACAGCCTGTAGCTGCTGATTGACTGTTCCTCTGTGCATGGGTCTAAAAAACTGCCAAATGAGTTGCCACCCCCAAATCTTGTGCTGTGAATTCGTGCATTAATTTCACAGCTTGTTTGCATTGACATGGTCTTTAGAATGGGAAAAAATGTACGTGTGACTCCATCTCTGGTAGGGGAGGGGACAATTGAGGATCACCAGGGGTTGGACACATGGCTCTAACCCACCAGTCTCCTCTCCTCCACACGTCCTCCTCTGCTTGGTTCCCTGCTTCCTTTTTGAATCCAGTGAGCAGGAAAAGGAGCAGAGAAGGCAGGCAAAGGCAGCTGATTGGATAGACCCCCATAGGTGAGCCTTGCCCTGCCAATCTGCCACCTGAGGCGACCCTCTCGGCAGGCCTTGTAAACAGGCTGGCCTTGGTTGACCCTACAAGCAACACACTTGTGACTTAAGGCAGAAGATTTAGCCATGAGGGTTAATGCCCCCATTTGCCCGAAGATAACAGCTGAAGATCCGAAGGTCGTGAGCTCAAGACTACCGGAAGTCTCTGTGAGCGGCAGACCTTGCAAACTGCAGCTGATTAAAAGCTGAGTTCCAGCTGCCTTGTGGGAGGAGGAGTACGCTGGTCAGCTGCGTCTCTGGGGGAGCAGGGAAGCCTCTTATCAGCCAGCAGAAGACAGACGGGTGGCTAAGAAAGAAGGCTAAATCCAGAAAGATCCATCTGTATGAGTGTTGTTCTTGAAAGAGAGAACATTTCTGTAAATTGTAAAAACCTTCGGGTTTGTGAATAAAAGTCTGCCTATGTAAACCACCTTGAGTTACTGTCATTAGAGAAATCTAGTGATCTTAAGAAAGGCGGTATATAAATACTATTATTATTATTATTATTATTATTATTATTATTATTATTATTATTACTACTATTACTATTACTATTACTATTACTATTATTAAGTTGCTAGAATGGGTCTCACTTGTGAGTAAACATTATAGAAAGATTGCCCACACAGAAGAGCATTATTGGACAATATAGTGACATAGTAATGTCCCATGTGGCTCCCCCATTTTAATTTTGCCTAAGTGGGAAAAAGCAATGCTCAGCAGGATTAAGAAAGGTACTAATGTAGACCATATAGTGTGATGCACAGGCCTTATTAGATGTACCAGAATTGCCAGCTGAATCAAAATGATATTGGTTCTCCATCTTGTTTTCAGATGGATGGGCGGCAAGGGTTAATCTCAGGACATTTTCAGGGAACCATTGGCCCCTCCCACCTATAGTTGGATCCTGCCCCTTTATCTCTGGGCCAGTCTCCCTCAAGGTTTGGCAACCTTGTGACATCAGCAGGCCCTTCCTCAGAAACCTCAAGCTTTGGCTTGCATTCAGCTTGGCAACCCTGGCCATGTTCTGCTTTTCCCAGAATGCCCTTGGCTGCCCATTCCAGGAAGACTAGCATAAGAGGGGACTGGTTCTTTCTCTGCAGAAGGGAAGACTATGGTGACCAGGGCAGGGGCAAGGAGATATTTGTCAAGATCCTGTGCATCTCTCCCCCTCCTCATCCTCAGTTTTGACACATTGTTCATGTCACAGGGAGAAGCTGGGCATTTACGAGAGCGTCAACATCATTGACCCAGAAGACGCCGCCACCCTCTTTAAATCTGAGGGCAGGTACCCGGAGCGGTTCATGGTGCCATCTTGGCTGGCCTATCGCGACTTCCGTAACAAGCCGTATGGAGTGCTGCTCAAGTAAGCTCCTGCAGGGGTGGGTGGGGAGGGACCAGCCTTCAGGACCAGCCTGAGTGGTCCTGAGTGACCCCACGTGAGTGGGGAACCTTGCAGAAGAGTCAGAACCACAATGGAGGCAGCCTAATATGTTTGAACGCAGTGGTAGACCCAGCCGAGACTCCTCCCTAGGCTGGATCAACAATCATCACCTCCTGCACCGGCTCCCCACTTCTTGCACTGCCCCCCCCCCCAACACACCATGCCGCACACCATTTTGGAGCTCTTTCAGTGCAGGGGCGGGCAGGCGGGTGGGCCAAACAACGCCCATGTGGATCGCCTTTGCACTGCCCCTCCCCTCCACTGGTGGCGGGTCAGGCGGGCTGGCGAGCGGCAGTGGCGGCGATTCTGCTGCTGCTCCGGCCCCTGTGAACCCCCTGGACCCCCTTCTAGGCCCGTCCCTGTTTGAATGGTATTACTCAGTGAACCATAACACTATGGCCTGCATCTTTTGGCATTATATCTCTCCCTCCCACCCCCTATAAAAAAGCTGGAGAGATGGATTTTAAAATGGTAATTCCTGGAGGGCTTTGGGATATTCCTGAGAGAACCTGGTCCTTTCAAGCCCAGCCCCTCCTGCAGTGATGGTAGTACAAAGTTCATTCCACGTTGTCGTAGCTTGGTCAAAGTACCAGCACCTTTGATGAATCCACCTCCGAGTCTCGCACAGAGGGACAAGAATATTGTCCCTTTTTGGGCCCAACCTCTGTCTCTTGTACCTTTCAACCAGTTACCAGTCAGTTCTCCTATGACTGCTAAATTTATGTATCAGTTAATTATACCATGACTATACTCAATAAAGGGACATGGTGGCGCAGCGAGTTAATCCGCTGTTGCTGGGCTTTCTGACCACAAGGTTGGGAGTTCAAGACTGCATGATGGAGTGAGCTCCCGTTGCTTATCCCAGCTCCTGCCAACCTAGCAGTTTGAAAGCACCTAAACGCAAGTAGATAAATAGGGACCACTTCGGTGGGGAGGTAACAGCATTCCGTGCGCTGCGGTGTAGAGTCATGCCGGCCACATGACCACGGAAACTTGTCCTTGGACAAACGCTGGCTCTACAGGCTTAGAAACGGAGATGAGCACTGCCCCCTACAGTCGGTCACGACTAGACCATTCGGTTGTGGGGAAACCTTTACCTTTTTATACTCCATAAAGGGAGCCAATCCTCTTATCCAAAGAATGGTACCTCTACTCAAGGGCCTTTGGGGAGAGACTTTAGCTCTTTCAGATGCTCTTATAAGAACATAAGAAAAGCCCTGCTGGATCAGGCTTAAACAGTGATGTGAGGCTCTGACACGGGCTATCCCATCTTCTCACCTCCATATGCAAAGAGCAGTGTACATGCATGTAGAACTCCTGTGCACAGTTGGGAACCTTATCATCCCAAATGCCTCATCCCTGTGTCCATTGAATATTGAAAAGAGTTTTTGTCAAAATGCTTTTGGACGATCCATCTACACGAGGCCCGTCTGATGCATTTGCAAAGATGATTCAAGGCTGACACTCCTTTGATTCTTGTAGGAAAGGAGAATCCTGGAGGCATGACCGCGTGGTCCTGAACAAGGAAGCGCTGTCCCTCAAGGTGATTGATAACTTTGTGCCTCTCCTGAATGAGGTGGGAGAAGACTTTGTCAAGAGAGTACATATGCAGATCAAAAAGAGTGGACAGGGAAGATGGACAGCTGACCTGACCAATGAGCTCTTCCGTTTCGCCCTTGAGTGTGAGTGAGCAAAGGAAGTTTGGAGTTGTATTGCCCCAGCGATGGAAGGTTTGGAGGGACACAGTTTAGCACTTGCTAAGCTCAGCTTATTTTCAGTTGTTTTTATTGATCCATCAAATTGCAGGTTTCAGATAGGGGAATGGATCCTAAATTCAGATAATTCTGTGCCGTAACTTTTTTTTTTAAAGATTTGGAGAACTCTGCATTGATTGAATGACAGCGAGATGGACTAAATTTATGGGTCCTAAGCATTTTGGTGTAAGAAGTGAGCTATGAGCCCATGCCTCATTGCCTCCATGTGATCTAACAGAGCTCTAATACTGCAACTGAAAATGCTTTTTAAAGCCTATAGCACAGTGGTTCCTAAACTGTGGTTGGGACCCACCAATGGGTCACGAGCCAATTTCAGGAGGGCTGCAAAGCACCTAGAGGAGCCATCATTGAAAATATGGGAAGATGGGGTGTTGGAAAGAGGGAGGGCTATGCAGTTGTTTTGCTTGTGTCAAGGTTGTAAATAGGCTTTTTTTCCCTTTCCGATTCACTTTGCTATTGGAAAATGGCTGAGAAATCACCCAACTGATTGCTGCATTTTCAGGAAAGCACCATGCGCTGCCGTCACAGTGACTGCACTTCCGGCCATGACATCAATCCTGGGAGTCCCAGGCAGATTGTCATTCTGAAAAGTGGGTCCAGATGCTAAAAGGTTTGAGAACCACTCAGAGGCGGATCTAAGGGGGGGCAAATCTGTAAGTTTTGCAAGAAGCCTTACCCTGTCATGTAAATCCCGCCTCTCCCTTGCTGCTGTAGCCAGTAAGCAATGCCAAGATGTTGCTGTTCCCTGTGAGGATTGGCTAGAACAGTGTAGGAGAGGAGTGTTTTCCACTGCAAGGTAAGGCTTCTTGGAAAACTTACAGATTTGCCCCCCCTTAGATCTGCTTCTGGAACCACTGCTATAGCAGGAATGTGCCAGCAAAGAAACAAAGCTGAGATCAAAAACAAAGAAACAAGCTGAGATCTAGGACAAGTGCTTAGATTTTTATCCTCCCCATGAGCGACATTTTGGGGAAACAGACAGGTGGTGCTTTGGGCAATGATGCAGTGTACCTGTCTTTTCCCTTTGCAGCAGTGTGCAATGTCCTTTACGGCACACGCTTGGGGCTCCTGCAGGACTTCATTGACCCCGAGGCCCAGAGGTTCATTGATGCTGTCACACTGATGTTCCATACCACTTCACCAATGCTGTACATCCCCCCAAGCTTCCTGCGCAGAATCAACTCCAAGACGTGGCTGGACCATGTACAAGCATGGGACATCATCTTCATGCAAGGTGAGCAACCCAGGGGCATAGCTAAAGAAGTGCAGGGGGCTGCCATTGCACCGGGCAACAAGCTGAGCTTGACGCTAATGGCCAAAATTGTGAACATCTAGGTATGTATGAATAATACCATCATGTCATATACCCTTCGATGCTGAATTTAATGCAGAATGCAATGAAACAAATGGGAGTTAGTATCTTTACTATATCAAATGGCAAAACAACAACCACAACCAGAAAACACAACTGTCATGTAAAAATTGCAGTTTGTTAAAATTGCAATTTTTAGGAATAATACTGTCATGTTATATATCTTTCAATGCAGAATTTCATGCAGAATGCAATGAAACGGGTTGGAGGGTAATACCTTCATTCTGTCGAGAGTTATGGCCAAAAAACCAGGAAAATGAACATACAATTGTGATGTCGTTTCCTGTTGTGGCTTCACTTCCAGGGCATCATTTTGCTCTCTGCACCGCTCCACACTTGCATTAGCTTCGCCAGTGGAGCAGCCCACATGGCCGGCGTGGCTGAGCTGGGAAAGACTGAGGGCGCAATCCTAACCAACTTTCCAGCACTGACGTGGCTGTGCCAATGGGACGTGTGCATGTGTGGGGGGGAGGGCAGTCAAGGAGGCCTCCCAAGGTAATATAAGGGAATGTTTGTTCCCTTACCATGAAACAGCATTGCCCTTACCCCAGTGCTGGAAAGTTGGTTAGGATTGCGCCCTGAGACACTGCACCTTGTCCAAGGAATAGGGTGCGGGAAGCCAGGAGTGCCTCCATAACTATGGTGAAGCCACTGGACAATGCTGCCCATCCATGAAGATCAGAGGTATAACAAGCAGATCCTGAAGGGCACCTAAGGGGGCGCTAGGCGGGGATGGTGGTGCGTACTGCCCCAGGCTCCACCCTAGTTATGGAGGCGCTCCTGACTTCCTGCATACTGTTCCTTGGACCTGGAACAGGGTGTATGATGCCACAGCAGGTAGCACCCCAAAATCTGGGGAGAACCCATGGCATAGAGCCAACACTGCCCCATGTGTTGGGGCAGTGCACTATGCCTATATTGATTATAGTAGGCCAGTACTGCCCTGGCTCAGTAAAAGCCTTCCCGTGTGAGCCTTCAGCGAGGGTGGCTGGAGACTTGGAACCTTTAAGAAAGCACACTCATGACCTTTGAGCACAACTGAAATGAAGCCAGGGTTGGAGAGGAGGGAGGACTCAGCCCTCAAACATGTTTTCAGTGCCAAGGCTAAGTCCTTGAACACAGAAGCATAAGAAGCTGTTAGACTGAGTCATTTCACCCTGCACCTTCTCCTCCTTGCTCTCCAAGGTCTTAGGCAGAGGCCTTAATTTAAGCACTTGACTTGGTTTAAAATAGAAGCACCATCAGTTGTGGTTTTTGCAGGAGGTTTTTAAAAACTGTTTGGGAATGGAGGTGAGGGTGGTTCTGGGACATCACAGGGGAGAGCCAATCAGCACTGAGCACCGTTGACTTCTGCGAATGGCCAGAACTAGATTTCTGGCATTCAATTCCGGAGAGATATTACTTTGCATGATAAGAATGTGGGGAGTGTGCGTGCTCCCATAATAGCGCCACTGCTCATTGGTGCGTACGCACCTGTGCTTGCTTCCTCTCTGTCTCCGCAGCTGACAAGTGTATACAGAGAATCTACCGAGACCTCCGTCTGAACCAGAAAAACACCAAAGAATACACAGGTCTTTTGTCCAGCCTCTTAGTGCAGGACAAGCTCCCTATTGAAGACATCAAAGCCAGCGTGACAGAGATGATGGCAGGAGGGGTGGACACGGTAAGGGGGGGGCTGTGGCATGCGCTTTAGATTAATGCAGGGGCACTTTCCCAATATGTCTGGGTTCTTCAACCTGTGGGTCAGGACCCTAATGGGGTCGCAAAGTCTCATTTTGGGGGTTGTGGCAAACTTTCAAAGCCATTGGGCTCGGCTCCAATGGGTTCTTGACCTCACCCTGCACAGCCTCTTCTGGCTGTCTTGCCCTGCAGCTCCTAAGGCCAGCCCTGTTTAGGCTGCGACTTCACAGGGCTGGTATGAAGATGCAAGAGGTAGGGGGAAATGGGGCAGGTGGGGGGCAGCGATGGGTGCAGATCAGGTTCCGGGAAGGGGCAGGATAGGCGGTGGGTCCCCAGTCTCTTATTTCAGTTTATTTATTTATTTATTGGGGTCACGGCACAAAAAAGGTTGAAGACCACTGCAATATGATATTCCACAGAGTATCATGCTAATGCAAGGGTGGGGTGGGGTGGGGTGGGGTGGGGTGGGGTAATTGTGGAGAAAGAAAAAAACTTGATGGCTGGTAGTGCTCCAACCCAGGCGGAGCAATACTTGGTGAAGCCCACCCAGACAGGATAAAATACAGTGGGTAATAACAACAGCAACAATATTTTAATGATGGGCATGTTGGTTCCATGAATCAGTATCATTTTTTAAAAGATCTGAGTTTTTAAAAAAAATATTCTATAATAATAATAATAATAATAATAATAATAATAATAATAATAATAAAAAAATAGGGTAGAACATTTTTTTTTAAAAAAATGTGGTGTTTTACTGATTCACAGGAACTAACGTGTTCTTCACTAAAACACCACACAAAAGAAATCTTCATGTTTAGAAATTCTCCTTGGCAAACCAGGATTCAGGATGAGTGTGGATTGCAGGGCAGAACAATCCCATGGAACAGTTAAAGAACACACACAGGGAAAGGCGTCTTTCCTCCCCCTTCCACAGCATTGATGCATTAATCTTGACCAGGGCTGGCTTCTCCATGAAGCTAATTGAAGAAGTCACCGGTCCTCTTCCTCTGGTGGAGGGCTGGTGGTGGGGAGCAGCTGCCTCTCTCTGTTTGCCTCCATCCTTCCTCTTCCTCCTGTTTCCTAGATTCAAAAATGAAGAGGGGAATGAAAGATGAAAGAAAGTGTGGAGAAGCGAGCTATGGGGGCGTATTCATGGTTAAGTCTTTGTTTTCACTCTGACCCCCTCTCCTAATTGGATGCTGCTCCTTGTCTGCCTCTAGACCTCAATGACCCTCCAGTGGATCATGTTTGAATTAGCCCGAGCGCCTGGCATACAGGAGCAGCTGAGGACCGAGATCATCACAGCCAAGTCGGCTGCCCAGGGTGATCTGCTGAAGATGCTGAGATCTGTCCCGCTGCTCAAAGCTTCCATTAAGGAAGCACTCAGGTAGGTTGGGGTGGGGCACTTCCCTTCTTTGACACAGCAATTCAGTAAATGTCATTCTCATCAGTCCCTTGGCTTTTAAAACCAGGAGTTTAGGTAGGGATGGGTAGGAAGGAGTCTGATAGGGAAGTCTGATTCATATGCCAGCTAGGGCGCAATCCTAATCTGGAGTTAGGCCGGCACAGTTAGGCCAGCAAAATTTGGCTGACACAAGAGCCATTGTCAAGCATGTTGGGACTACTCTCAGAGTCAGGGAGGATGGCGCACATCTGTGTGCTGGCTGCTCTGACTCCAAGAGTGGTCCAAACATGCTTTACGGTGTCCCTTGTGCTGGCCAAACTCTGCTGGCCTAACTGTGCCAGCCTAACTCCAGGTTAGGATTGCACTCCTAATCAGTCCAATAGTTAAAAAGCCAACAATTGTGGGCTCTGGCTTCTGACCATTACTTACAATGCAATTTATTCTGATATATTTCAATAGATCATGGAGATTCTAATTTAAAATAATAATAATAATAATAATAATAATAATAATAATAATAATAATAA
>JAJKFI010000020.1:6951386-6983260 GCA_029204185.1 Lerista edwardsae
AATAATAATAATAATAATAATAATAATAATAATAATAATAATAATAATGATGATGATGATGATGATGATGATGATGATGATGATGATGCAAGAGTGCAATATAGGCTATCTCTGGACCCAGGGTCCTGTACTTGTGCAAAATGGAAATTTCTCTTTTTCTCCTCCCTCTTCCTCCAAGGCTTCACCCAGTTGCAGTGACAGTACAGAGATACACGACCCAAGAGCTCATCCTCCAGAATTACTTTATCCCTGCCAAGGTGAGCAGTCAGTATTGGATAGTATTATTTTTACTATTGCATGATGGTTCATTACGGTTTCATCCTGTCCTTCCTCCAGAGACCTCAGGCCCTTCTCCCATTTCACACAAAGTCAGGCTGAAAGTGAATAATTGGCCCAAAATAAGCTTCTTGGTGGAGCAGGGATTGGAAGCTGCCTCTCCCAGCATGGGCTACACACCACAAAGCAGGAGAGCCTCCACTTTCTAACCTAGAAAGCATGCTACAGTCTTCCGGACGGAGGCCAGTTTTAAAGCCCAGGTGGAAGGCAGAGGAAACTAATGGGCAGAAATTCAGCTTTGCTGCAGAGATTCTGGACCATTGCTTGGCCTCAGTCTTATCTAGCAATTACTCTGGAAGCGCTCCAGTCTCCTGACCTTCATCTCTCTAGCCCCTTCTTGCTCTCTATTCTGCCTCCTTCTCCTAACCCGACTCCCACCTCTGCACTTTCTACCTTCCATAAATCTTACTAGGGAAAGTTGCTACACATCTGCTTGCAGCTAGTTGCAGTAGGGAAGATGGATAAGAACAATTGGGTATAATTTGTTGGTTCAGTAAATCAGATATTCATAAATCTTGGGAATCTGCTTGACTGCTAAGTGGTCCTGATCATGCACAAGAAGCCACCATCTGGACAGGGCCTGAGAGTCATGCCAGGTTTTAGTTGTCTAGATAAATCCATGAAAATTCCAAATTCATCTTTCAGAGTGTATCTGCTATGCACACTTAAACTGGGTTATCTATCATTTCCTTGTCCTGAGAACAGTAGCTGTGTAAGAGGTGGGCATTCAAGATGGTACTGGGGCATTTGCTTCCTGGACAGTTGTGTCCTAGTCAAATGCATCCCTGTCTTGGCATCCCTAGACATTGATGTCCAGTTTTTTTGTGTGTGTTCCACTATAAAGGTTAAAAGGTAAAGGTTTCCCCATGACCGAATGGTCTAGTCGTGACCGACTGTAGGGGGCGGTGCTCATCTCCGTTTCAAAGCCTGTAGAGCCGGTGTTTTGTACGAGGACAAGCTTCCGTGGTCACGTGGCCGGCATGACTATACACCGTAGTGCATGGAACGCCATTACCTTCCCACCAAAGTGGTCCCTATTTATCTACTTGCAGGTTGGCAGGAGCTGGGACAAGCAACGGGAGCTCACTCTGTCACGCAGTCTTGAACTCCCAACCTTGCGGTTGAAAGCCCAGCAACAGCGGATTAACTCGCTGTGCCACCACGTCCCTATAGTGTTGTTTCACTATAACTGGACAACAAACAAACTAAAACTGGGCAGCAAATCCCATGTTATATATCCTAAGCCTCATATCCTAGCTCTAACCCAACTCTACCTTTGCATTTTAGGGCGCAATCCTAACCTGGAGTCAGGCTGGCACAGTTGAGCCAGCAAAGTTTGGCCAGCACAAGGGGCATGGTACAGTATGTTTGGACCACTCTTGGAATCAAGGAGGATGGTGCACGTCTGTGTGCTGGCCTCTGACCCCGAGAGTGGTTCAAACAGACTTTATGGTGTCCCTTGTGCCGACCTAACTATGCTGGTCTAACTCCAGGTTAGGATTGTGCTCTTAAAAATTTAAAAAGTACATCGTGTGTGTGTGTGTGTGTGCGCGCGCGCCCGCCCACAAATGCCCAGAACACCGCCCTCCCCCACCAAAAAACTGGGCAAGCATGTCCAGGGACATCAGTTCTCAGGGTACAGTTGTCTGGAACAGTTGTCCTGTCCCCATTCTGGATCTCTAAAATGGAATTCTCAGTACTTTCACCAGACTACGGTTCCCAGGATTCTTTGGGGGAAGTGCCCTGGTATCTACTGTTTCAGTTATCCACTGATATGGATACTGGGAGGCCTATTAAAAAGATAGGGGAACGTTAAAAAAACAACAACTCTTTTTTTACCTTGTTGCAGCAAAACCACTGATTATCTTTAAAAGGGTGTTTCAAGTATTCATGGTGGGGTCCCGAACAGAACCCCAGCAGATACTGGGGCATGCCTGTAATATAAAGTTGTTGCATATTTGCTAGCAGGTATGCCCCCAATATCCTCAGTCCCCTTGGAGATCATGTCACGAGAGCCTTTGCCAATGCTTTACATTTTTTCTTCTTCCTGCTCTTCACAGACCTTGGTCCAGGTAGGAATTTATGCCATGGGGAGGGACCCCAAGTACTTTTCCAGGCCTGAGCAATTCAACCCAGAAAGGTGGCTGAACGATGATCCCAAACACTTCCGTGGACTTGGCTTTGGCTTTGGCCCACGCCAGTGCCTCGGACGGAGGATTGCGGAGCTGGAGATGGCCCTGTTCCTGATCCATGTGAGTTTGACCCTGCCTTCCTATGCCAATGCCATGCGTATGGAAGGCCCAGGCTGCAATCCTATGCACACTTTCCTGGGAGTAAGCCCAACTTACCATAATGGCACTTACTTCTGAGTAGCTCCACATAGGCTTGTGCTCCCAGTGTTGTTAGAGGAGGCATAGGGGATGATTGTAGGATGGTAGAATTTAGATGTGATTTGGGACAAAAAACGTTGGATGGATAAAGCATTAAGCACTCCCATACTTCTGCTATATCTCCACCCAAAATCATCTCTCCCAACACTATTTTTCTTCTTAAAGAAACAGCATTACGTGAATTTGTGTGTGATATGTAGTTAGTGTTAATATATTAATATTAATATATTATATTAATAATATATTAATTATATAATATTATATAATACTACCAAAATATTAATACTAGAGCTGATGTGAGAAGTGGGGATGTTCTTGGAATTGCTCCCTCTTTGTATTATTCCTATTTATTTTTATTTTTATTATAACAACTAAAACAAACAGAATCAATCAATTATATAAAGAGAAACAAAGAAAAACTAAGTTCAGAATATGTAAAGCAAGCGTGGAGTAATACATCTAAATTCCTGTTACATCCTCTACAAAATATTGATTACTCAAATTATTGTTTCTTTTAGCCAGTCTCTTATTCTTTTCTTTAATACTTTTTAAAATCTCCTTATCATTTAATTTAATCCTCAGGAAAATATTTTATGCCTAAATCATCCACCTATTCATCAAGTCCATAATTTGTTGCACCAATATTTCCCTTCTCATGCAGGAAGTCAATGAGTGGTTTCCAGTTATTCATAAATGACTTTACTGATTTCTCTTTAAGTAAAGTCATAAGTTTATCCATTTCCATTAAGTCCAGGTTTTTTTTTTATCCACCAATCTTCAATTGAAGGCTCTGTTTTCCATGATGTCGTCTTTCTTCTTCTCTTTCTAGATCCTGGAAAATTTCAAGATTGAAACCAAGAGAGGAGTGGACATTGGTACCACGTTTGATCTTATCTTGGTCCCAGATAAGCCCATCTACCTGACTCTACGGCCTCTCGAGTCCCATCCATGAATAGGAAGGAATTTCCCACCAGCCTCTGCAACCAGGCTAGAAACCAGGCTAGAAGATGAACCAGGCCTGTGGACATCACTGTCAAAAAATGTCACTGGGTTTTCAGGGGTGGCCTGTCCCTAAATCTACAAATAAGATACCAGCATTGGGTTAAATGTTTTGGGCTCTCAGCCTGCCTTGCTTTTAGCTGATGCAGTATGATTAGACAAGGACAAAGTGAAGGAAGGCGTTCATTATCCAGGTCTTCCTGTAGCCTTAGGACGACATGGGATCTGACAGTGGCAGACTTGTTTTAAACCTGAGAATTCCCCCAAACCTTCAGAAAGCAAAAGTGGTGGAGTTAGGGTTTTAGGGCAAAGGGTGTGTCGGTCGGTGGTGCTAAGGCCTCCCTTGCAGGGGCTGAGGTGGCACACCAAATGCCAACCCCCTTGCACAGTTCCTTTGACTCCACTACTCCTTTCTTCCTGGATTCAAAAAAGACAAGGCGAATGAAATGAAATATGAAGTGTGAAGGGGACTTAAGAGAAGCTAGAGTATCAGATAGTTCACCTTCCTTTTTTGAATGTGCAGAACAAGAGAAGGAGAAATGGAAGAAGCGGGCAGATACCTTCCAGTACCTGCAACCTGAGGCGAGAACCTCAGCTGGCCTCAGGGATGAGCCATTTCTGGAGCTTAACGTCCTTCAAAGTGTAATAGCTCTAATGGTGCAAGAAAGCCGATTCTGGTTGGATATTGGGAAGAAATGTTTAACAGTAAAAGCAGTTCAACAGTGGAACTGATGACCCAGGGAAGTGGTAGATTCTCCTTACTGGAGATAAAGCAGAGGTTTGACAAGCACCTTTTAGAGATACTCTAGAGAGGATTTTCCTGCTTTGTACTGCCCACTGAACATTCCTAGCTCATGGCATTATAAGTACTTTTTCACGTCTTTCAATATGTTTGCAGTTGTGCTGTCTCCACTGAAAACTGCTCTGATTGTGTGCCAGGAAGGGCCATATCAGTGTCCATCTACATTCCATTCACACACCAAGGGTATCAAATCCTGATTAAGCACCTAATAATAGGATTTAGGCATCACAGCATGCCTTCCCCCTGAGCTTCACAGAGGCAACATCCCAAAATTCCCATAAATATCGGAGCATTTTGGCTCAGTAAGGCACGGTCTACCTGAAGCGGAGACCCCTTTTGTGAGTTGCTGTGTCAAGTTACAATCTGCACAAGTTTGCAAAACCTCTCCCAACCATGCAGGTTACAGCTAGCAATTATTGCCTTCGGAACTCTTGCTGTCTCTCCACAACGACGATCGTACCCCACCATCTTAGCTTTTTTACTGGAGTAAAAGACTAGGGTTTCCCCCAAGACTTTTTCCCTGATGCAAATTCCCTTTTCCTTAGTCCTCTGGTGCACCAAATACATTGTACACACACCCATAACACAAATAGGAACACTCACACATGTTAGGACAATTGTTGTTTTATTGAATCTTTTGCCAACTCATTTTTTTCAATAAACTCTTGTGTCTTTGAAGTCACTCCCTTCTCAGTCTCATGAACTGGTTTTTGCTCAGGCTGATCTTGCACCTAGTTTAAAAATTCCTTGTTCTTTGTGGTGCCTATAATTAATTCCCCAAATAAATAAAATAGGCACCAGGAGTAACAAGGGATTTCTCGTCCTTTCTTGCTTTCCAAGGCAGGGCTACCTTCAACCCAGATTTGCTATCTCAATGGATGGATTTGGGAAAGGGGGAAAAAAAAATCAGCCAGCCACCAGGAGACAAAAACTTCCATAGGAAAGTATGTGCGTGTTTGTGTTTGTGTGAATGTGCGAACCGGAAAAAAAATTTTTTTGCATTCAAAGGTTGGAACTAGCTTTTCCAGTGTCAAACCATCTCCTAGACAGTGATGTCATCTGGTAATGAAGAACGGGAACGCTGGGCGGGACTTACGCGTGATTGGCAGCCCGTCCGTTCCGTTCCGCGGCTGCTCTAGCCTGGGGGGGCTGCCCCCGGTTGGCGCGCCCCACAGCTGCTCGCCCAGGCACCCGATGCACCCCCCACCTGTCCCCCCCGGCGAGCAGGCACCCCGCTGAGGCCAGGGCAGCCGTGGAACGGAACGGACGGGCAGCCAATCACGCGTAAATCCCGCCCAGCGTTCCCATTCTTCATTACCAGATGACATCACTGCTCCTAGACCCTTCTAATATCCTTCTTTCCATCTGAGAGAGCAATCCTAACCTGGAGTTAGGCTGGCACAAGTTAGGCCAGCAAAGTTTGGCCAGTACCAGGGCCACCATAAAGCACGTTTGGACCATTCCCAGAGTCAGGGAGAATGATACATGTCTGTGTACTGATTCTCTTACTCCAAGAGTGGTCCAAATATACTTTACATGTCCCTTCTGCCGGCCAAACTCTGCTGGCCTAACTGTGCTGGCCTAAATCCAGGTTAGGACTGGGCCTTAAGAAGAGCAAGAATTTGATTTATTTATCTTTTTATGACATATATTATTTACATTTTTGGTTTACATTAAGAAAATGGTTATCATTTGGGTGGAACCAGTTCTCTTAATGCACCTGAATGCATTCATTTCTACAGCTTTTTTTTAAAGATCTCAAATGTTTTAAGAAATGTGTATGTTCCAGAGTGAAAAAATAAGATTGGATCAAAATGGGCCCAAATTGGGTTTCATATTTTCAGCAGAGCACCAATGTGATCACCGCAGCATCCCAATCTAAGTTATATGGACACCTTAGATCAGCATTTTTCACACTTGTCTGCTGTGAATGATCCGTAGGTGTACAGCAGGTGTGTATGTTGTAGCACAGTGGTTGAAAGTAGCTGAAAAACTCTTCCGGGTTCTGCAGCTCAGTTTCTTGGGTAACTGTCTGCAGAAACATATGCAGAAACTTAAATAAATGTGTTAGGAAAAGAACCATCAGCTCAGGTCAGGTGATAGTGGAAAACTGAAGGGCCGAGAGGGTACCTACTGGAAAGTTGCCTGCCTGCTTTCAGTCATCAGTGCTTGTCCAATGCCTCTCCCTCTATCTGGGTCCTTTCCCAGCCTGTGAACTGGTTCCTTCCTCCCAACAAATTGCATCCTTCGACTTTACAAATGCCAGGGTCCAGGTGCGGAGATTTTAATAAAGCTCTCAAGGGATGCTTATACCCTGCTCAGCCTCTCAGGGAAGAGAGTTCTGATCCAGGGCATGCAATGCTGCAGGTAATCTCTCCTGTCCCCACACAGAGTGCAGAATGTCATTGGTCCTGCAGAGCTATGGAAAAGAGAGAAGGCTCTGATGCTTCTTGAGCTGTGCTGGAGAATCTGCACCATTCTTCTGTGAAGGAGAGAATGCATGTCAAGACGGTGTCTAAAGCATCTCTACCCCCACTTAGGTGCTTTCCTTCCTGCCCTGTGGGTCATTCAGAAGGCCAATTTATGGGTCCTGGTTACCAAGTAGGATCGGGGCAATGCTTGGCTCACCCTAAGCTTATAGCATTAGGGTGAGAATGGACTGATTTGAGAGGCATGCCAATGCAATTATACTACTTCAGTTGTGGGCCCAAAGGACAGGGAATTGTGGAGGTTCCTTTACTCACAGTCCCCAGATGCTGGTCTCAATGCAACAAAGTGCTGGGGCTGTGCACACCTAGCCAGGTAAAGACTCTGGGGCAGGATAAGGAACAGGGATTGGCTCCAGCCCTCCATGCACCATCCTGGATATTGGTGGAATTCCAGCTTTTAGGGCTATTTAGCCCATCTTCCACTCTTCCTGTGCTCCTCTAGCTCCATTCACCTTTTTAAATCCAGCAGTGGGGTGCAGCAGAAATGAGTGCTCTACCACCACCAATCTGCTACCTTAGGCGACTGCCTCAGTTGGCCTCATGTATGGGCCACCCCTGACTGCAGCTTGCATGGGCTGCTTTAGATAAGCTAAGAAGAAAACATTTGATAAGTGTGATTAATGTCACATGTGCTGGGAGGACACAATAATTTGGTGCTGGGGACAGAGCTGGCAATGTTCTTTCAAAATGCAAAAAGATGATTGGATTAAGCTAGGCTAGACCTGCACATTAGAAGCATGGTAAGTATTCTCTGGCTGTCCACTACTCTCGTTTCTGGTGATCTGGCTTGGATCTTTGGGATCAGTCTTGGAGGGGACAGATCTCCCCGACTGAAATTTGTGAATTTTGGCACCTGTATTTTCTGAAACTCAAATTTGATCTTGGTCAGAGTTAAGGAAGGATGGAGATCCTGAACCAATTAGTCAAGAATTTTGATAATGGAGCAACCCTTGCATTGACAGATGGGCGGAGCTACTGCTGCATATTCTTCCCTTTCTTCATTGTCTATACCTTTCTGTTCTTCTCATCTTCATCACCTCTCCCTTCTTTCTCATCCTGTGGGTGTGGAAGGGATGCACATTATTGAGCTAGAAACATACTACAGCAGGGGCTCCCAAATCTTTTAGCACTGGGACACACTTTTTAGAATGACAGTTCTTAATGGCAGGTCTGGGACCCACCAGAAGTGATGTCTTGGCCAGAAGTGCCATCATTGTTATGCCAGAGCCTGCTGCTTTCCTGAGAACGCAGCAATAGGTTGGGTTATTTCTTATTGCTGTTTGCTATTACCAATAGCAAAGTGAATCAGAAAGGGGAAAAAAAGCCTATTTACAACCTTGACACAAGCAAAACATCCACACAGCCTTGGTGCATACAAGCGAGTAATGCCTGTTTGATTTCAACCAATTACCTGTTTCGACCTTGTCTGAATCAGAAGGAAGCAAGAAATGGAATCTGTTCAGCAAGAGACGACACACAGAGGCCTCCACAATGGCTCCTGCTTGGCCCAGGTAGACTGCTTGTTTCCATTAAAAGCCAATGACTCACCCTCAAGAAATCCTGTATTATAAGGGAGGCTGGCGAATGGCCGAATCCACGGTCATATTCCAGAAGATGGTTGCTGTAATCCTGCTTTTCTCGCCCCCACCTCCTTGCTGATTCCTCCAGCTGCGAAAGGGAGAATAAATGCACAGCATGACAAATCTGCCTCTCTCACTCGTAGTCTTGGGCTGGTTCACACCGAGAGACTACCCTAAGCTCAGATTGAGGGCGCAATCCTAAACTGCGCTGGAGCAGGCAGGCCGGCGGGCCTACGCTGCATCCAATGCAGCTTGGGAGGCCTGTGGAGACTCCCTAGCTCAAGGACACTCCCCTTAGAGGGGAATGGTGCAGTTCAGCCTACCAATAGTGGGTCTTTGGAAAGCACTGTCCTAGGTGTGCATGATGCCCGGGGCTTGACGTCCCACCCCCACCCCCTTGGTATGCTACTGGGCAGAGAGTTATTACCTGGAATTCCAAGGCATGAATGCGGGCCTCAGCCTTCTCCAGTTTGGCAATTAAGGAGAGTTTTTCACTGTTGGCAGAAAATGAATCCTATACATAGACAGAGAGAGAATTGATTGAAATGGAAGCAACTATAAGTCCCATACAGTCCCTGGGATGTTAAGACCAGGGAATCAAGTGGCCTAGAATTCTGGAATGGAATCCCTTCATTCAGCTGAACCCAGGGCTGGCTCAAGACCTCATAATGCTGGGGACACCATGCCAAATGCTGCCCACCCACTTATCCACTCAGAGCATGCCGAGCACCTCCTCCAGCACTATATGAGCATTATTCTAAAGTAAAAAAAAAAAGCCTGCTTTGTCTGGGGATGAGGCATACACGTTTTGTGGCAAACGTGATCTTAGAAGAGGCATTTCTGGCACACAGTAGAGGGGATGCCCTACTTAAGGCTCTTCAGCCTAGAAAAGAGGCGCCTGAGGGGGGACATGATTGAGACATACAAAATTATGCACGGAAGGGATAGAGTCGATAAAGGGGTGTTCTTTTCCCTCTCTCAAAACACCAGAACCAGGGGGCATCCACTAAAACTGAGGGTTGGGAGAGTTAAAACAGATAAAAGGAAGTACTTTTTTACTCAGTGGGTAGTTAATCTGTGGAACTCTTTGCCACAGGAGGTGGTGATGGCATCTGGTCTTGATGCCTTTAAGAGGGGACTGGACGGATTTCTGGAGGAAAGGTCCATCATGGGCTATAGGCAATGATGGATTGTGCAACCTCCTTACAAAGGTGGTGGGCTACTGGTACCAGGTGCAAGGGAGTGGCAACAGGATGCAAGCATCTTGTTGTCTCATGCCTCCCTGGGGCACCTGATGGGCCGCTATGAGATACAGGAAGCTGGACTGGATGGGCCTTTGGCCTGATCCAGCAGGGCTCTTCTTATGTTCTTATGTTCTTAAGGTACACCGCTGTCTTATGGGCCTATGCACATTGCATGCTATGAGGTGTTAGACTGCATCCAAGCCTCGATCCCCGGGCTGTGCTGACCCAATTCAGGTGTTTCTGGGCTTGCCAGGAGACCTGCCAGCCTGGGGATGGGGATCGGGAGCGGCTGTTAGGCTGCATCCAAGCCTGGGCTGCACTGCCCCTATTGAGGCCAGGTGGCGTCTCAAGGCACAGACCATAGGCGTGGATGGTATAGTGGTTTGGGAGTTGGACTTAGACTGGAAGAGCCAGGTTCAAATCCCTGCTAAGCCACAAAGCTCCTTGGGTGTCTTTGAGCCAGTCACTATCTCTGAGCCTCACCAACCTCACAGGGTTGTTGGGAGGATAAAAGGAGGGGAGGAACCATGTACACAGAAGTCCTTGGAGGAAAGATGGTATAGAAAATGTGAAAAATAAAAAAAATAAAATGTGAAAAATAAAAAATAGAGATAAAATGGCAGCAAAGTAGAGTATCTCACTGGTAACGCTTGCTGCTGCAATATGATTGGCGCAGAGCGGTAGCTGGACTTGCCCAGCTCATCCCGCAGCCTCATGTTCTCCATCATCAGGGTGGAGTAGAGATCCTTGGACCAGGTGTCACCTGCAACTGGGAGCAAAGAAGACAGAATATGCTCAACAGACTCTCCATGCACTCATGTGAAACTTCCTAAGGCAGGCTGATCAGTTCAGCCTCGGAAGCCTTCAGGGTTACAACAGAAAGGCAAATGGAACATCTACTCTCCCTGGGTCAATCTATGCCAGTGCTCTTCAAATGGTGGGTATACACCATAGAGAAGGTTCTCAAATATTTTAGACTGAGATCCACTTATTAGAATGGCACTTGTGTGGTTCTGGTAGACTCATCGGAAGTGATGTCATTACCCTGGAAGTGATGTCATAGCCGGAAGTGCCATCATCAAGCAGGAAGTGCCATCAGTGTGATGTAATCAAATGACACTCCTAGAATACAAACTGGCATTCTGGGACTGAAGCAATTGCACAACCATGAAACATCTCTGACAGAAAGCAAGCTTAGGACAAAATATGATGTCAAAGCACTGAACTAAAAACAAAATAAAAACATTCACTTGACAATTCAAACACAAAAGGAATATAGCAAGAGTAAGGTCTGCAGCGTCCAAGATGGCTGTTCCCAGCTTTCCTCAACCCAGCAGACATTAGGTTGAGACCCACCAAGTGGGTCCCAACCCACGGTTTGAATAACACTGCCATAGAGCACAAAAAGGGCCATTTTCCCTTAAGGGGAGGGGCCCCAGAAATCATTGCCTGGCAGAGAAGTAGGAAGAAGCTCCGATTTTGCAAGAATTTTTTTAAGCCTCAGGGAGGCCTGCGGAGGTGACAGAGGGCCTCCCCACAACCCTTCTGGATCTCCCTGGAGCCTCCCCGGTAGGGCACATGCCCTTAAATGCCTGGGGCACTGGGATTGCTGGGGTGCTGCCAGGTCCTCCACCCAACCCCAGCCCCACCCAAAGACCGAGTAGGACTTTGAAGACGGCTGAGCTATGCTGTAATCTGTGTCATGTCTGTAGTGCGGTCTAGTAGTGCATACACTTTCTTCTTCTTCAGTCCTTAACCAAAACTAAGAAGAGAACATTTCTTCCTTGCCTTAGTGGGGACTGGATGATGCGCCCTTGGAAGATTACAAAACCCAGTGCTGCAAGCTGGGCTTCAGGATGTAGGAGTTGTTTTGATATGACAAAACTCCAAAGGCCTCTGGGTTCATCTCTTGCTTGCATTGGAAACAGACTGCCCAGTTGCACACGCCTTGAGCTTCAAGCGTAAGAGAGACGGAGGCAGTGATGTCATTCAGGGGGAACAGACCAGAACGGGCGTTCCGGATCCTAACGGGCTCCGTGGCTGGTTCCGGGTTCCCAACAAGTGCCAATCAAAAGTGAGTTCCTGTTCCTAAATCATTTGAATGACACCACTGGACGGAGGGTATGCTTTACTCACTTGTGCCATTGGATGCCCCTGGATATTGGATTCCATCTTTGTACCGTTCCTTCATCTTCTCTTCCAGCATCCTCTCCATCCTCTCAATCACCTGTCATTATAAAAAACAGTGAGCAAATTCAGCTGAGACGGGAGACGCCCATACAGTGGGCCCTTGGTATCCGCGGGGATCTGTTCCAGGACTCCTCATGGATACAGAAATCCGCGGATAATTAAGAGTGCAATCCTAACCTGGAGTTAGGCTGGCACAGTTAGGCCAGCAAAGTTTGGCCAGCACAAGGGACACCCTTGGACCACTCTCAGAGTCAGGGAGGTTGGCGCACATCTGCGTGCTGGCCTCTTTGACTCCGAGAGTGGTCCAAACTTACTTTACAGTGGCCCTTGTGCTGGCCTAATTGTGCCGGCCTAACTCCAGGTTAGGATTGTACTTTAAATCTGCGGGGGGGGGGGTGCGCTACCATAGTGCCACAATAACATACCTAGGGGGATGCTTCTGCCCCTCCCAAGGTCGCACCACAGAACACATGACCAGAAGCTGTCAGTCCGACCCGGAAGTCACTTCCAGTCATTGTCTGGGAGATCCTCTGAAGCCCTCCAGCCATGGGCTTGCCGTCTGCGGATACTGAGCCCGTGGATAACAAAGGCCCGCTGTACTATGTTTCAGACAGCTGCTTGGCTGTGAACTAGTCATGCAGTTCCCCTGCCAGTCTTGCCCTAATAGGATCCACATTTCCTTGCACCTGACCCTGATTTTTTTTAAATCAGGGTCACTGGGAACCGCAGTTTATGAGCAAAGCCTGGGATTCAAGCAAAATTCTAGCTAGAAGGTCAGGATACAAACGTCACTAATATTGATGGGTGAATATTAATCATCCCAGCATTGCATAATGGAGAGAACAATGCTGTGAGATAGTACCTTATCTGAAGGCAGCCAGGGAGTTCATGGCTAAGGGGAAACAACACAGAGCCCTGAGGCACCTTAAGCTGGTTGCTGAAACTTTTTGTGGACCAGAGTCCACTATGCCAGATGCATGGGGTCCCACTGGCCGCGCAGTGCATGAAATGAATGGCCTATGAGAACACTTTGCAGTGCTCAAATGTAGCCAAGAAAAAGCCATTCACCCCAGCAATAATTACTGATGATAATACGATCTTCCCAGCTGACCTTTTTTTTATTGCTGTTGTGATCCATCTCTGGGCTCATTCATCTGAGCAATGGATACATTGCCCAATGACTCTTGGGGCCAACCAAAGACCCAGAGCGCATTCCTAACCGGGAGTTAGGCTGGCACAGTTAGGCCAGCAAAGATTGGCCGGCACAAGGGACACCCTAAAGTATGTTTGGACCGCTCTCGGAGTCAGAGAGGCCAGCATCAGGACGTGGGCCATCCTCCCTGACTCTGAGAGTGGCCCAAATGTGCTCTATGGTGGCCCTTGCGCCAGTCAAATTTTGCTGGCCTAACTGTGCCGGCCTAATTCCAGGTTAGGATTGCGCTCCCAAGGCCATCTGAGGTAGCACAAAAAATGCTGTGCCTCTTCCATGTGGTACCTTGTCATCAGGGCCAGCTCTAGTAGTGGTGGGGCCCAATGTGGCTTGACACTAGTGACCCAAATTGTGAAAACCTTGGCATGTAATAATAATAATAATAATAATAATAATAATAATAATAATAATATTTGGTATTTATATACCGCCTTTCTTGGTCATCAGATTGCTCATCAGATCTTGGTCATCAGATCTTGGTCATCAGACTTTAATTCAAGGCGGTTTACATAGACAGGCATTTCCTAAACCATGGTTTTTACAAATCACAAACAAGGTTCTAATCTTACAAGAACAACCACATGCAGATGACACTTTCATTGTCCAGTCCTCCTTTCTAGCCACACGATTGCCTTCCGCCGGCTGATAAACTGCTTCTTTGCTCTCACCAAAGAGCAGCTGGCCCAGCACAATTCCTCTCTCACAGGCAGCTGAGACAGCTCAGATCTTATCAGCCACATTCTCGAGGTCTGCCGCACACGGAAACTTCCAGTGTTCTCAAACTGGCAACCTTCAGATCTTATCTTCGGGCATTACTGTGGCTTTAACCCTCTCGACTAGACCTTCTGCCCATGGTATGTATGGGCATGGTAGACCATGGTATGTATGACTAATACCATCATGTTATCTACCATTCAATGCAGAATTTCATGCAGGATGCAGGATTCCTGCGGGAATCCCTGGGATGGACCTGGTACCTCTTGCCTTTCATGGCTTTTTATGTATTTGCCAGCTATGCAGAACAAAGCTTATTTCACAGTAGCACTGCTAGTCTTTCAGGTGTCACAAGTCCCTTTGTTGTTGCCACTGTGACAGTCGCCATTTGGAAGTCGCCACTACGGCCAATGTGAGATTTGTACCAGATAAGAAGATAGCTCAGGCTCTCAATCCATCTCTGCCCTGTACTTTGCCTTTATGCTCCACAGGCCTCCTGCTGCCCCTCACCTTTTCCTGCTGCCTCACTGCATCTTCCAGGGCTTTCATCTTGCCTATCTTAGCCTGGTACTTCTTCAGCACCATCTGCTGCTGCTGGTGTGCACGTTGCATCATGATCAGATCCTTCTCCCGGTCATTTTTCTGGTGGGAGAAGCAGCAGGGCCAGTGAGAGGGGAGGCAATGCAACCCAGGGCAATCCTACCCAGGCACCAGGGGCAGAGCTAACGAAGGGCTAGAGGCCTCTCCTGGCCTAGTGACTCAGGCTACAGGCCTCTGCAGCAGTGGTGTCATTCAAGTGATTTAGGAACAGGAACTCACTTTTGATTGGCACTTGTTGGGAACCCGGAACCAGCCACGGAGCCTGTTAGGATCCGGAACGCCCGTTCTGGTCCGCTCCCCCTGAATGACATCACTGCTCTGCAGGCCTCTGAATGGATGGCGGAAGCCTCAGGAAGCCACTTCCGGTTTTCAGAAGCAAACCAGAAGTGACTTTTGAAAACTGGAAGTGGATTCTGGAGCTTCTATGGGCAATTCTGAGGCCTGCAGCGGCCTGTAGAGTGGGTCGCCATGCTGGATGGGGCTCCAGAGACTCCAGTAAGCAATGCAGCTTCTGGAATGGCTCGTATCTGGAGCCAAACCTGTACAAGGGCAGGTGGGAAGGTGCAGATTCTAACCCACTGTGCTTGGGCCCCACCATTGGGTCATGACCCAAACATTGGGAAGCGCTGTTCTAATGCATACGTGGGGAAGAGTCTGCTGTCCTTCATGTGAACAGTCATTCAACCCAAAGAGGACTTGCTCTGCTCAAGCTGGCCACGGGCGTCTTCAAGACAAGGCTTCTCCAAAGTCACCTTACCCGAATCAATTCATTCTGCAGCCGCTGCACTCGGTCCTTCATCCTGACCATCTCCCGAGCCCCAGATGAGAGTTTGTGCTTCAGTGCCACTAGAAAAAAAAAAGGGCACAGCCTTCACAATATCCCATCAGGGCAAACTACGGTTGTGATGCCCAATGATGGATGTGTCCTCTTAAGGGACAAACACAAGGGTATATCCCGGTTCAGAAATTTAAGGGGCAAGGCTATGAACAAATGAAGGTATCTCAGGGCACAATCCTATACTGTTTTTTTTAATGGCTTTTTTAAATGTTTTAAAAACATTTTAACTGTTTTTAAACATTGTTTTAAATACTGTATTTTAATTGTGTATGTTGTGGCTGTATTGCCTTTTAAATGTTGTAAGCCGCCTTGTGTGCCTTCGGGCAGAAAGGCGGGGTCAGGCGCGTACCTGGGCGAAACCGCGCCCAGGGCATGCGACGTCATGACGTCATGTGACGTCATGACGTTGGTGGGCTCGGCAGCCCAGGATGGGAGCCGCCAGCGCGCGCCCAGCTTGGGGTGCACAGCAGCGGCTTCCTTCCCCGCGCTGCCGCTGGAGCGCTTAAAGCGCCCCAGAGGTGGGGGGGAGGAAGCTGCCGCCATGCGTCCCGGCTCGGGGCGCGCGGTGGCGGCTTTCTCCCCGCTGCCGCTGGGGCGCTTAACGCACCCCAGCGGCAGGCCGGGATGCCGCCAAGGCACCTCGGGTGCGGGGGCCCGCAAATTTGCGGGCGGGGGCGGGGCGCCATGCCAACGGCGCGCCCCCCCTTATGGCGCCCCAGGGCTCATGCCCTGGGGTGCCATACCCTCGCGACGGGGTAGAAATCGAATTAATAATGATGATGATGATGATGATGATGATGATGTGCTGGAACAGGCAGGCAAGTGGGCCTGCGCTGTAACCCGCGCAGTACTGAGGGAGACTGGAGCCTCCCTGGCACACTACACTCCTATGAGCTCTTCGGATCTGCACCCGCGAAATCGTGGGCCTGGAACTGAGGAGGCCATGTGGGCAGTGGTGTCATTCAAATGATTTAGGAACAGGAACACACTTTTGATTGGCACTTGTCGGGAACCCGGAACCAGCCACAGAGCCCGTTAGGATCCGGAACGCCCGTTCTGGTCCATTGCCCCTGAATGACATCACTGCCTTTGCCCCCCTAGGAATCCGGAGTCACTCCCTTTAACCCTCTGAGTGCCGGCCAACCAAGAAGAAAAGCTCTTTGCAGAGGAATTGGGAGGGGGGAGGAGGAAGAGTGAAGTGGGCGGAGTCAGCCCTAATTTTAACTAGTGGAACTGAGTTCCCCCGCGTTCCCCCTGCATGACATCACTGCGTGTGGCCCTGATTCCCTGTGGGAACTTTCACTTCTTCCTTCCCATGTCCCCCCACCCATCCACCCCCCCCCCCCGCCTGTACCAGGAGAGCAAAGGAGCGGTGGGACAATTCCCTTACATATCCTGTCCACGATCTCGGCCTTGGTCATGGCATCAAGGTCCATGTCTTGCAAGAGGGTGCGCCCCACGTCCTCGTGCATCGCCAGGTTGCGTCGCAAGGTGCTGTTCTCGGACTCCAGGTTGGAAACGTGCCGGCGCAGGGAGAGGATATCGTCGGCCATCTTCTGCATGGCAGCTCGGTAGTTCTCAACTTCCTGGCCGCCCCGAAAGAAAAGAAGAAGAAATGCTGAGGGAGATGTGGAACCAGCAGGCCTCTCATGAATTCATGGCCTCTTGCATTTTGCCACAGAGAAGGAGGTCAGAGTGCCCAAAAGGAACCTGTTTCTTCAGCATTTTGAGCCAAAGCTGACTCTCAGGCCATTTTGAGGCTGCCGCTGGACTCTACAACCACCACGGGGCCATCTCTGGGTTCCATCCGAGTGCCAGATCCCCACTTCCCTGGCCCCATTTTTGAAAATATAGTCCTGGTCCACCAGGACCAACTAATGAGCTTCAGGTTAGGTGTGTGTAAGAAATATCTTTTCAATCTCTTATTCATTTTGTTATTGGGGGGAAAAATTATGCAATTTATAAACAGGTGGGACCTTGGTATCCACTGAGTTTTGTTATGGGATTCCCCACTGATACCAAAGACCACGTTAAGGGTGCAGTCCTAACCTGGAGTTAGGCCAGCAAAGTTTGTCTGGCAGAAGGGCCACAGTAAAGCACATTTGGACCACTCTCGGAGTCAGAGACAGGTGCCATCCTCCTTGACTCTAAGGGCACAATCCTAAACTGAGTTAGGCCGGCATAAGCTAAGCCAGCAAGGTTTGGCCAGCACAAGGGGCTCCATAAAGTATATTTGGACCACACTCCGAGTCAGAGAGGCCAGCACACAGAAGTTCGCCATCCTCCCTGACTCTGAGAGTGGTCCAAATGCGCTTTATGGTGTCCCTTGTTGCAGCCAAACTTTGCTGGCCTAATTGTGGCAGCCTAACTCCATGTTAGGATTGTGCTCTCAGAGTGATCCAAACACACTTTATAGTATCTCTTGGGCCAGCCAAACTTTGCTGGCTTAACTGTGCCGGCCTAACTCCTGGTTAGGATTGTACCCTAAATAAAAGCCGTTAAAACAAATCACAGTCAATTAGAACTGCTATTTTGCAGCTTGCCCAGAGAAAAGCAACCCCCTCACTCACCGAAGAATGGAGTGCAAAAAAATTAATCACTTCTGCATTCCATTGTTCAGCAAGCCAGGGTGGAGGGAGGGGGCACTTTTCTTGGAGCAAGCTGCAAAACAGCAGTTCTAATTGTCTGAATCCCTAGAAAAGCAGTTTTTAGAATGGAGATGATAAAGGGGCATGTTGCTTCCCTTCTCCAGGGATCGGCAGGTCCTTATTATCCACAATGGCCATCAGTGTTGAGTCAACTCATGGATCAAAAATCAGTGTTGAGTCAGTGCTGTGTTTATACATGGATCAAAAACCAGTGTACAAAAAAGTTGGACCTGTATTCATTTTTCCTTCGTTTCATGGCACCCATTTTTGGTAGTGATGGTGGAGGTGCGTTCCCATTGCTTTCAGTATGTAATATCCAAGAGAATTTCTGGAATGTGCTTAATTTTCTTTCCCCTCCCTATCCCTTTTCCCTGCTGCATTGTGTCTTATGGCCCAGTCCTGTTTTTGAGAAGTACCAGCAGGAACTCCGGTGCAAAGATGCAAGGCCATGTGGATAATGGGATGTCCACGGCATCCAACACCTGCTCTATCAGGCTCTCCACCAGTATGGTGCATTGCCTGGCTGACAGCATCCAACACATTGTCCCTGCATAGGATTGGCCATTAAGTTTTATTTCATATCTCTCAGCTGGACATGCTGTAGCACACAGCTCTCTCCTCCACACATCATCCTCTGCGTGTTCTCCTTCTTCCTTTTTGCATTCAAGGAGTGAGAGGAGCGGGAGGCCTTTTGGAGGTAGACAACTCTGCCAATCCACTGCCTCCTGGATAGAATGACCCTGATGCTAAAAACTCCATGCACCTGGGAACCTGCTGCAGATGAGTCTACTATCACTAATATTATCTGAGACAAACCCTTGTGACACCCTCACCTGCCTCCAAACGGGCACTACCTCTAACATCAGTGATGGACCAGTGCCCACCTGGCTGACCTCTGATGCCATCATCCTTGTCTATTGGACTTGTCTATTGGATTTGTCTATTTGGATTGTTCAAGCAAGCAAATTCCTCTGACTTCCAGTTTCAGCTGCCTCTCTGGGCAATCTGACAATAATCTCCTTCCTACCCCCAGCCCCGGCCTCTCTAACCTTGGCATGATTGTGTCTGCCCATCCCTTCCCTCCTGCCTCAGCTCAAGCAGTTGGGCTCTTTCCATTGGCTCCTGAGATATCACACTGACCTTGTCCTCTTATTCCAAGCTGCATTACACACCTCCCTGCCACCCTCCTTTCCTGTCAATTTCCATGTGAAATGCAGGCATTCTGCAGAGAACAAGGCCAACAGGTTCACAGCTGAGGGGCCTTGGTCTCCCTTCTACCCTCCCTCCCTCTTTCCTACTCAGCTGATGTTTTTCAAAATGAAAGAGATTCCAGCACAACCTCTGTTGTGCTGCTGGGGCATTATTTGGGAAATCATGTAGCTAGGAAAAACAACAACGAGAGGATGCAATGCAGTAACAGAGCACCCGGTTTGCATACAAAATCTTCCATGTTCAGTGTCTTGTGTCTCTTGTTAGATGGCCTAAGTTAGCTGGGGGGGGGAAGTTTTCTTCCTAAGACCCTGGAGATGTGCTGCCAATCAAAGCAGACAGTTCTGGGCAAATAGACCAAATGGTTTGGTGCAATATAAGTCAGTTTCATGCCTTTATCTCATGCACAAAATAGAGAAGAAAATATATGCAAGCTTTCAAGTCACACAGGTCTCTTGTGCAAACTCTTTTCATTGTATATGTTAGTTCCCTAAAAGGATATTATTCAGTCACTCCATTGGTCCATGTCTACATGGAGAGCAGATATCCAGGATTTCAGACAGGGGTCCCCAGATAGGGCACCTGCCCTACCTGGAGAGAGCAAGGACTGAATCTGGGACCTTCTGCATATAAGGAGGTGCTCAGCTGCTGAGTGTAAACCCTCCCAATAGCTCTTGCATCCACCTTGTGCCTCTTGAGGCGTATGCGCGTGGTGGCTTTTGAAGGCGCACCAATGTGCAGGCAATGTGCATCCTGCACCCACAGTTCATCCGAGTGAGCATGATGTCACACAAATCTGGTGTCAGCAAGTTGCCGCTGGGTTGCTGTGCGAGTCCAGGCCAGATGCACTCTAAAACACTGATGCCAAGTAAGCAGAAACCACTGTAGGAAGGGGACCTTCAGGCATCTTACCCTGGGCCCAGTGCCTGTTCTCCGCAGCCCTGCCTCTACATTTCTGCTTTTGCTCTGCTCCCTTCTCTTTTTTGAATCCAGGAAGTGCAGAGGGGAAGGGGCAGAGGCGGCAACTTGCAAACCGCCAAGTAAGAGGGGCAGCATTTGGCAACACAGCCTCAAGCCCCAGGAGGTGGTGGGCAAGCCCTGCTTTTCCCTGCCTCTTCCTTTTGCAAACATGATTTGTAGCTGATACGTTCCAGGTCAGGACTCTTGGACCGCACCTGTGAAAATGCCGCTGTGTTAACCATACCAGAATGAAACTCCAGCATGGCCTTAAAAGGCAGAGCAGAGGCGGCTCTACAGGGAGGGCAAAGCTCTAAGTGTTGCAAGAAGCCTTACCCTGTCATGTAAATCCCTCCTCTCCCTTGCTGCTGTAGCCAGTAAGCAACGCCAAGATGTTGCTGTTCCCTGTGAGGATTGGCCAAAACGGTGCAGGAGAGGCGTGTTTTCCACTGCAAGGTAAGGCTTCTTGCAAAACTTAGAGCTTTGCCCTCCCTTAGATCTGCCTCTGCTCTGGAGTGCCTTCTAAACCTGCATTCCCAGACCAAGTCGTGCAAGAAGCCAACAATGACGGCCCTGGCCAAGCAAACAGAGCCTGTCCAGGCAAAAGGGAAGGAAGCACCTGCAGGAGGCAGAGATGAGATGACTCAGCGCCATCAGCAGAGGCTGCAACCACTGTACATGGGGGCCTTGGGGGGGGGAAGGATGGCCCTGGCAGAGCTGTCCCTGCACCAGACTGCTGACCTCACAGGATCCTGGCCTTGCAGTGGCCTTCAGGAGGATGGCAAGAGATAAGCTGTAGCTTGTTTGTTTAGAGACAGAGGAGACCAATTGTCTGGAATTCATGAGCGAGCCCCCATTTCTCTTCTCCATTCTGACAATGCGACGCAGCGCTGGCGGCTGCTGTGCGCAGAGTCGTCCTGACCTCCTTACTCCCCGCCTGCCACGTCCTGCAAAGGCATGAGAACCGAAGGCCTCCAGGGCAGAGCAACATGAGGGTACGATGGACAGATGCACAGTGCGCTACAAAATCTCAAGGGATGTAACCAGGGATGGGTTTCATTCCGCAATGCATCTTTGTCTGTTCCCATTTGATTTAATTGCCACTCTCGGATGACCACAGAGACAGGAAATGATCTGTATTATGCATTGCAAGGCTAAGGCTGTTTGGGGGTTTTCAGGATCGTGCTTTCCCCTCCACGTCCACCCCGCCAGCACATCTATTGCACTGCAGCGCTGTTGCTGCGTATTTAGCTGATGAGGTCAGTCTGTAAGGGAAGGGAAGCATTTTAAAGCTACCACTACCCAGGATTAGCCTCAACCCCCCTGGTGCTTGAGGCAGCTTATCAATTGCCACTGACAATCTCCTGGGAGGGGGCTTTGCTATGCCAACTGCTCCCCCCTGGGACGGGGGAAGGCAGCAACACAACCCCCCCCCCCAAAAAAATGCTGCATCTGGGGTTGGGAGGGGTTTTTTCCCCATTTATCTGCAGCCAGCAGTATGGTCCTGGGGGGTCTGAGGAGCCCCGCAGAGAGCTTCCCAAGACTCCAAACATCAAAAATAACAAAAAATGGGCACTTCCTGTTTTTGCCGTGAAGCCTCTCCCCACCCCTTAAAGGGACAGCTACAGTGTTTCCCTGGGCTGGTGGTTCGCAACCCACCAGTTTGGGAAGCACTGTTCTAGTACATAAGCCACCATGTTGACCACTCCTCCTCCACCCACTCCCTACATTTGACAAGAAAGAGGGGAGCAGAGTGGATAAAGAAGTAGAGTGGAGGAGAAGAAAATGGTGGGCTAGAGTGTCTCCTCTCTTCCACCCTTTCTCTTCTGCTCCATTTCCCTTTCTCTTCTGTTCTTTTTTTTTTTTAATACAGAGTGTGGGAGGAAGTGAAGTCATGTGAGTGGAGGTCAGAGTCTCCATCGGCTTCGTACAGGGGTCAGCCCTGGACCAATGCATTGGATAGATCTGGATACCCCATAGGCCTGTTACTACTAGCCTTCCAGGAAAAGCCTGAAAGGTACAGTCCTGAAGCATCATCATGCATCTACATGTATGGCTCATCATACATCTGCATATGGTGCAACAGATAGACCAGGGGTGTCAAACATAAGGCCCTGGGGCCAGATGCAGCCCGCAGAAACTCTTTTTCCAGTCCTCAGGCTCTTCCAGCAACACCATCAGCTGCCGAGCTATGTTGAGGTGTCATTGCTGAAAGGGCAGCCCACAGAATAATTGAGCTCTCCCAAATGTTGAAAATATGATCAAGATTTACATATTTGCTCTTGTCATTTGCAGCTAATGAGTTGCTAAGCAAGAAAAATGTGCTTATTTCTGACCACGACCTGCTTAATGACATCACTTCCTGCTTAACGACATCACTTCTGGCCCTCAGCAGGCATCATGCATGCTATTTGGTCCTCTGTATGAAACGAGTTTGATACCCCTGGAACAGATGGCTTGAGCAATGCCCTAACCTGCTAGAGTTCAGCTCAGATGGTCTTGTTTTGTGGCTTGGAGGTGCCCCCTGCTGGTTGATACTGGACAGGCTCATTCATGGTGTATCTGAGAGGTGGGTGTGAATATTTGCATAGGGCTGATTTTGGGCCCCCCATACATGCTCCTTTATAACATACCTGACCCACATAGGCACACATATGCAGTATCATGAGGAAACACAATAACTGCAACAGGGGTGCCAGCAGCTTCTGGGAGCAGGAAATGCACAGAACAGATGATAGCCCCTGGCGGAAAATGTTCCATGTCAGTTTGGGTCCAACCCACATTTTAATTTAACAACAGGTCAGTCTCTATACAGAACAATACATGGACACAAAACTGACATTTAAAAAATGGCAGAATTCAGACACCAGTGAGACATTTCAGTCTCCCAGAAGATTCAGGAATCATCCTTCCTTCTACAGTCACCATCCTTCTGCAAGGGAGCATCAATACAAAGCGAGGCCCAGGCATGACACTGCTGAATTAGAGTCGATTGAGAAGTTTGATCTTATCTGTTCAGACTTGAATTGAGACAATGGTTTTCTGTCACATTCCAGGGTTAATTAACAGCACAGCTAGGATGATCTTGTGAACATCCATGACTGCTTCTGTGAATTGACTTGCTTACCTTGCACACATTTAAGCATTCCAGGTTTGTCACAGTCACTGTCTTTTGCATTTCCTGGCCATTTATTTCTACTGTTTACATTTTCTTTTTCTTTATCTGCCACCTTGGATAACGGTTCATGCATCTGGTTGAAGTGGGCTATTGTTCACCGAGCCTTATGCCTACACTCCATGTGTTAGTCTTTAAGATGCCACAATATTATTGCTAACTGAGGGCACAATCCTAACCTGGAGTTAGGCCGGCACAGTCAGGCCAGTAAAGTTTGGCCGGCACAAGGGGCAACGTAAAGCATGTTTGGCGACTCTGGGAGTCAGAGTGGCCAGCACACAGACTTGTGCCATCCTTCCTGATACCAAGAGTGGTCCAAATGTGCTTTACAATGGCCCTTGTGCCAGCCAAACTTTGCTGGCCTAACTGTGCCAGCCTAACTCCAGGTTACGATTACTCTCTGAATGGAGTAATTCCACTTTGTAATTCCTTCTAAGCAGAGACCATATCACTTCTATGTTCCATACAGAGGCAGGCATAACAGTGGTGCTAAGTACATGCATATCTGAAACTGTCTTATACTCAGTCAGCCTGCTGGTCTATCAAGCTTTGCAAGGCCGGCCTGTCCATGAGGCCAACTGAGATGGCTGCCTCAGGTGATCGACTGGCAGTGGTAGTGCTCACTTCTGCCCACCTGCCACCTCCACTGCTTCTTTTCTTCCTGTTCTCCTAATTCAGACAGGAAGGGAGAATGGAGCAGAAGTGGAGACACTAGTCCACAACTCACTCTCTCCCATGCTTTTCTGCTTCTTTCCCCTCTTCCTTTTCCAATTTAGAGAGCAGAAAGAGGAGGCAAGGTCTGGTGTGTCTCTGAATAACTGAAGATGACATTTGGTGCACCACTTCGGGTACCAGGAGATCTTCTAGCCCAGAATTATCTAATCTTCACTGTCAGAGATTTTTGTAGAACTCTTACTCAGCAAGATTCACGAGTGCGTGGTTGCCTTGATGAACAAACAAAAATCCTTGCATCTACCCTCCCATATCTCTACTCAGCTCTTATATGTCTAAGAAGCAGGGTTTTTTCAGTCTGTGTAAGGCAGATGTCTCACTTGCTGGGGGAAAAAAAACATTCCTATCTTCTTTCCCTTTTTTGCTTTTATCAGTTCTGCAAATATCTTTTTGCAAGTATCTTTTCGCAAATCTAATTCTGACCTGCAGGGGGCAGCCTTTTGCTTCAAATCCAGAAGGTGCCTAGTACCTTCCAATTGCTTTGGTTTCTCCAGTGAATTTCCAGAGTGCAAGCGTATTACAAGAACCACCGGCCAAGTGGCTTTGTGAATGTGCTCTGTATCTCTTTGAGCCCAATGGAGAATCAAACCTCTACTTGCTTCCCCCCTCCCCATTGCTCCCCATATTCTGTGGTGGTGGTGGTGGTGGGGTTGTAAGCTGGAGGGTGGCTGGACAACCAGGCTCCAGTAGTTTGTAAATTTTATTCCTGTGGTTCTCAAACTATACCCTTGCCTTGAGGGTAATGACACACGGGGGATGAGAGGGCATGGAGTCTAAGAGTGGCAAGGCCAGCCCATTTGACATGCTTCCTCCCTTATGCAGTGGTGTGCCAGCCTCTGCCTCAGGTGCAGTCCTCCTAAGGACAGAAGAGTGGTGGGCTAGAGGGTCAGAGACACCTCCACACACCCATTTTGTTCTCTTCTTTTTCAAATCAAGGGAATGGTGGGGGGGGGAGTGGTGGTAGTGGGATAGGTAGAGGTAGGGGGCAGCCCCCCCCCTGCAAATTCACCATCTGAGGCAGCCTCACTTATGGGCCAGCCCTATTTTTTAGCCTCCGGACAAACAGCACGGGACCAAAAAAAAATTCAAGTTCATAAGTGGCAGAGGAATTATTGGATTGGCATGCATCATTTGTTGCATTTGGTCATGAAAACACAGACAACTCCTGGGCTTCCACTGAAGGAGTTTACTTCATAAAGAAGCTGAGGGCCAAACTATGCACCACACACATGATTTGAAATTGGATCTCTTGATGTTTTTTTGGATTGAATCTCCAATTTTTTGCTTCAGAGCAGCTGCGAGGCACTTGGTTTTCGACTGGAGCAGGGAGTGCCAGTGTGTGTGTGTGTGTGTGGTGTGTGTGTGTGTGTGTGTGTGTGTGTGTGTGTGAGAGAGAGAGAGAGAGAGAGAGAGAGAGAGAGAGAGAGAGTGGATGGGTATGTGCACACGAGTGTGTGCTTGAGGGCAGTTGGTGGCTTTGTCTTTTTCCACTGTGTTATTTCCCCCCTCTAAGTTGCTGATTGAGCTAAGAGCCCATTCAGGGTATGATTTTGAAAAAAGGACACCGGTGTGGGGTGGGGGAGAGGCTAGAGCCCCACAGGCATTGCTCTGACACATCCTGCAGATTTTTTTAAGTACAAGCCACACCATCACAGATTCCCCATGTCACCTGTGGTTTGACCCTGAGATTTCCATTGTCTATAAAGAAGAAACTTCACAACCCTCTAACACAGCATTCCTCAAACTGTGGGTCATGACCCACTTAGTGGCTTGTGATCTGATATCTGGTGGGTCCTGGGTTGTGCCCTCCCACCCATCCTTGCATCCAGTTGATTTCAAACTGGAGCCTTGCAATTGGAGGCTGCACCAGGCCTCAGCAGACCTCTAGAAGCAGCCGGAAAGTCACTTCCGGGTTCTTGAAAAGTGACTTCCGATTGGTTCCAGAGGACTGCAGAGGCCCAGTGCTGGAGGAGCTGGGTTGTGGTGTCCTCCGTCATAGAACAGATGGGTTGTGGTAGGGGGACGTTTGAGAACATATACTGCTCTAACATATACATATTAATATTTACTTGAGAGTGCAAACCTAACCTGGAGCAAGGCTCGCACAGTTAGGCCAGCAAAGTTTGGCCGGCACAAAGGACACCATAAAGTATGTTTGGACCACTCTCGGAGTCAGAGAGGCCAGCGCACAGACGTGCGCCATCCTCCCTGACTCTGAGAGTGGTCCAAATGCGCTTTATGGGTGTCCCTTGTGGCAGCCAAACATTGCTGGCCTAACTGTGCCGGCCTAACTCCAGGTTAGGATTGTGCCCTCAGTTATGGTATATTTAAATACAGGCTTGTTGATAAAACACTGTAGCTAGGTGAATACTTTATGAAGACTGCCTCTGAGATGTCCTTTGATGCAAGCCCTTGAGTTTAGCCCAAGAAGGGGGTAAAATCCAGTGAAAGATTTAAACAAATCTTTGCTATGTGCAGACCAGGCCTTATTTAAGTTCAGCAAGGTAGCTTTGGCTGAAAGATAGCAGCTTCCCTCCAAGATCTCCCACAGTTGCAATTTTGTTTTTCCAAATCCAAACTCAACCCTCTGTGCATTGCATTTGTACTCTACTGGTTGACTGTCTTCCCCTACTAGCATTTTACCATCCCACCCTTTGCTGAAAGAAAACACACACACCCCAGCCCCTTAAATCTCTTACCAGTTCCTGGTGGTCGGGAACCTCTTGAATGATGGGTCTGCTAAACACAGAAATTCAGAAGAGCACGTCAGTATTGGGAGCCTTTTGCACTGGGGGGCTAATATTTTACTGGAGAAAGTTGTAGCTGTAATTGGCAAGAAGCCTTCACTGATATTATACTCACTGCCATCATGAATCAGGATAATCACTCAACTAATGAGAAGAGCAAGAAAAATACACCCAGTGGCTGACTTTTATTTGCCCATCCAATGTGATCCAAAGGACAGCAAAGGGCACAAAATAGGAGGGGCCAAAGGAGTGGCCGGGGGCTCCCCCCCCCACACCAGTCAAGTAGCTAGCCCCTATGGATGAACATTGTTGGCACCAGGTTGCTGGGGTCCTGGGGGAAAGTCCTACATTGGGCCACCCCTTAATGGCGTACTAAATGGATACTGCCACTGGTATAGAGGGGGCTCAGGTCATGGATCCTTTGCAACAGGTGAGAGCTGCGGGACAGTAACTTGAAATGTGCCAAGAACTCCAAAGTTCTCCTCCCCACCCCAGTCCTGGAACGGCCAATGGAACTGAGCGCCTGGGGAAGGAGAAGGAAGAAGCGTGAACAGGGGAAGAGTACAAGGGCACAATCCAAACTGCGCCCTTGGGCCAATGCTAGCTGCTTACATTGGCCCAACGTCACTAGCACCCATGTGGGGGCCCTGACTGGTTCTACAGCTCTCACCTGTAGAAGATGATCGGTCCATGGGCTGCGTCATGCTGCTCCTGCGCCAGCCAAACTTGGCTGATGAAAGAGCAGTTCTGGGGGGAGGGAGGGAGGGAGGGAGGGAGGGAGGGCAGGGGGAACTGGGCTGGGTGGATGGGTGGGTTGGGAGGCATGCCGGCCCAAGGAGGGGGGTGGAGTTGGGATGCAGTGGCTCATCCGAGGAACCCATCTGCAATTCATCCGTAGATCTGAGGAACCCATAGGGAAGTCTGGAGCCTCCCCTGGGTCAAGGGCATGAATGTGCCCTTGCCCAGGGGAGGCTCCAAAAGCTGTGCTAGATACAGCGCAGGCCTGCCAGCCTTTCTGTTCCAGCACAGCTTAGGATTGCGCTCGAAGAGTCTTACCCACATTTAAGCTTATTTGCAGAAGGAAATAGGCAGAGGCATAGCTACAGGGGGCGGCGTGGTAATTATTGCATGCACCGCAACAGGCCAGGTAAGCAGCCCCTCCCACTTGCCATCAAAGCCATTCCGGGCAGTGACGGCAACATGCCAGGAGACACTGTTTGGCTTGACAATCACCCGCCCGTGGCTGTCACTCCCTGGAATGGCTCTGATGGCTAATAGGAGGGGCTGCACACATGGCACACTGCAGTAGCTACTGGAAATAGCTACTCAAAAAAAGTAGCTACTCAAGTACTGCTTCAAGGGTTTCACAGAAAAGTGTTGGTATGAGAGAAGGAAAAAAACAACCCAGACAATTGATGTAGCTTATGAATATTCCCCCCCCCCACAAATTGGGTATCTGTCTTACCTGCGGGGCTCATTCTCTGGCAGGATCTCAGCGATGGCATCTTGGGATGGGAAATCTTGCGGTAGCTGCAAGTCAAAAGGCACTTCATCAGCGAGCAGAATTTGCAGGTCAAGACAGATCACTGCGTATGCCACCTGTTCCTGGCACATCATCGCAATCCCAACCTGGAGTTAGGCTGGTGCAGTTAGGCCAGCAAAGTTTGGCCAGAACAAGGACCACCATAAAGCGTGTTTGGGCCACTCTCAAGAGTCAGGGAGGATGGCACACATCTGTGTGCTGGCCTCTCTGACTCCAAGAGTGGTCCAAACATACTTTACTTAGGATTGCGCCCTAGGTGACATAACACTATGGAAGGAGTAGAATGTGAAGAATTGTATCCTCCATGTAATTAGTTAGGACTCACAGCCTAATCCAATGCACTTTTACTCAGAGGTCTGTCCCACTGTGTTGGGTGGGTCTCACTCCCAGGGGAATGTGCACAGAATCGCAGCCTAAGGAAGTTAGTTGGGACTAAGGCCCATGGACTTCACTGCCCTGAACTGGCATTGCACCAGCTGCTTCTCCTGGCTCCTTCTCCTGCTCCCTGGATTTGCAGAGGAAGAGGGGAACAGAGTGGCAGAGGAAGTATGAAAGAGAGTCTCTAATGCTCTCTAGCCCACCACTCTACTTTCTTCCACACCTCCACACCAGGAAGTGGGAGGGGAGAAGCTACCGAGATATGGTGGCAATTTGAACACGGACACAGGCAGGAGAGCTGAGCTGAGAGTTTTAACTTGAGTTAGCTGGACTGGAGGCAGCATGGGATGGGGATTGTTGGGACCCCCTGCCATTGCCATCTGATCCAGATGTGGGAGCAGCAGTTTTGCTCCATGCTGTTGGAATCGACTCGCTTCCAGTATGCTCTGCTTGCATAGCAAAGAACAAGTTACAAACACACCACCACGTTCCAAGTGCGAAACGAATCCTCCTTTGTGCTGCCCCGGACGACTTCCTTTTTGGGAAATTGTTCCCAACTACTCCACTTTTTGACATTGGGCATTCATCTGTGGTGCGTGTGCACATGAGTATGTGTGCATGAATGACAAGGAACTGCCGGAGAAGGAAAGCCTGCGCTCTCTAATTCATTTCTCTGGCACTAGCCCAAACATCTGAAGGCAAAGGAAAAGCCACATATCTGCTCCCCTTCCTCCAACTGCAGCCCCAGCTACTCACTGTCGAGGAGAAAGGCCGGTAATAGAGGGCCATCTGCAGGTTCCAAGCAGCCCAGATCTGCTCAGGTCATTCCCCCCAGACGGTCTGGGGCCCAGACCTCAAAAGCATCCAGCAGCATTCAGAGCTCAGCAGTCGCCTCAGCCCTCCTCCAAACAGGGTCGAGATCAGATTAACAAGCCCCAGATTGTTGCCAGGTGCCCGTCACTCCAAACAGCAACTTCCAGAAGACTGGGCAAACTCCAGAACCACAAAGCAAATGGGCCGGCCGGCCTTTTCACTGGGACAAGCCCTAAATGCACAACTAGTGACTCGGCAAGCTGGACACTGATGCTGGAAACAGTGGGGGCGGGGAGCCAAAGCAGACCCTAGAGTGAGCCTGCAGCCTGGGGGAAAAGCAGGATCTTCCAGTGGCTAGGTCAGCCTCGATAATTCCTGGCACTGCCTTCTCCCCTGATGCAGTTGGCAACACAACCTGTAGCCGCCGCTGTTGCTACAACAAAGTTCCTCTTAGCAACGAGGCTGCAAAGACTCCTCCAAGAACATGATTAACAGTCCTCCTCCTCCTTACACACTGCTTTTCAACAACAACATTCACAAAGTGGCTTGCAGAGAGGAAAATGAATGAAAAGATGGACTTCTAGACCCAGGCCCACAAAGAGCCACAAGGGGGACACCAGGAAACAGTCATTGGAAAAGATGCAGGAACCAAAAGCAACAGTTGCTCTCCTCCAGCTAAGAATATGATAATCACCACTTAAGAGATAGTGTAGCCCCGTTAGCAGGGCTAATTGAGACGCAATTATGGAAAAGCAGGACTTGTTGAATTTTTGTCTGTCAAGCAGCTGTTAAGTACAAAGGCTCTGTTTGCGGAAAAAAAAAATGCTGACAGGGCCAGGACGAAATGTTGAAATAATGTGTCCACCCTCTGTTGCACACATCAGTTCAGGGCTCAATCCTAAACCTGGAGTTAGGCCAGCACAGTTTGGCTGGCACAAAGACCACTGTAAAGTGTTTTTGGACCACTCTCAGAGTCAGGGAGGCCAGCACACAGATGCGTGCTGGCCTCTCTGACTCCGAGACTGGTCCAAACGTACTTTACAGTGGCCCTTGTGGCAGCCAAACTGTGCTGGCCTAACTGTGCTGGCCTAACTCCAGGTTAGGATTGCATCTTTAATCTCCTTCTCTTGTGATTGATTTAAGATATACTGTACTTTGCAGTACTCACAGAAGTCAGCTGATATGGTGCATAATTAATGCATATAGCATTAAAATTTGGGCAGGACGTCTAGCTGAGAGGGTAAAAGCCGCAGTCATGCCCAAAGATAAGATCCGAAGGTCGCCAGTTCCAGATCACCGGAAGTTTCCGTGAGCGGCAGACCTCGAGAATGCGGCTGATAAGATCTGAGCTGTGTCCGGCTGCCTGTGAGGGAGGAGTTGTGTCAGGCCAGCTGTTCCTTGGTGAGAGCAAGAAGCCATTTATCAGCTGGCAGGAAGGCAATCTGCGGCTAAGTCTTGAAAGTGTCATCTGAATGTAGCAGTTCTTGTAAGATTAGAACTTATGTGTGATTGTAAAAACCCTTTGGGTTTAGAAATGCCTGCCTATGTAAACCGCCTTGAATAAAGTCAAAGGAGCAATCTAATGACCTAGAAAGGCGGCATATAAATACTAAGTATTATTATTAGTATTAAAACAGAGGACAAAAAACACAGCACATGAAACTGATGAGGTTAACGTCATCTTGTGATGAGACCTCTATCAAGTAAAAACCAAAAATTAAGTGAGAGCTGGGACTCAGCGTAGAACTATGTATGATAGCCACGGATGTACCACACGTGTACTACCAGCTAAAAGGGTCGCAAACATGCCATAAAGCATGTTCATTGCACCATGGGAGGAGGGAGTGCTGGTGCTGGGCTGGCACAAATTAATGCCAAGAAGAAGAGCTGTTGGCGCTCCAGCAGCACCGCGACCGGAAAGTGTATTCGGGGCAGGGAGAGAGGCCAGGACAGGGCAGAACTGGGTGGAGCAGGGGAGGATCCACCACCGGACCCTACGCCCTGCCTCAGGCTGGGCAGCCTGACACGGGACTGCTCAAACACCTGCCAGCAGAATAGCCGGTGGAGACTCAAGGAGTCCCATTGCGGGACCCGCAGCTTTCCTTGGGGGAAGGGGGCAAACACTGCCACAGATCCCACGGGATGCAGCGACAGCCATTTTGCCACCGCCGCTCCGACAGGAGCCAGGCAGCTCAGAAGTGGGCTGTTACGCTGCAAGGCAGAGCGTGTGTGTGTGTGTGTGTGTGTGTGTGTGTGTGTGTGTGTGTGTGTGTGTGTGTG
>JAJKFI010000020.1:6983270-7020618 GCA_029204185.1 Lerista edwardsae
GTGTGTGTGTGTGTGTGTGTGTGTGTGTGTGTGTGTGTGTGTGTGTGATTTCTAGCCGAGGTGTGCTGCAGATTGTCTGCCTAAAAGGCTGCCTGAGACAGTCGCCTGCCTCTGCCCACCACCACTTCTCCTCCTGCTCCTGGAGGGGAGAAGGGAACAAGAGCAAAAGAGGAAGTGTGGAGGAGAAGAGAGGAGAGTGGTGGACTAGAGTGTCAAAGGACGCTATTCCTTTCCGTACACTTCTGCATCTGCTCCGTTCTCCTCTTCCTTTTCTCATCCAGGGAGCAGGAGGAAGAGGAGGAGGGGCAGAGCCTGCTGCTTCCCCCTCCCCAGATAATTTTTCCACCAGACACATTTGGTCTTGGAGTGTAGCTGGGAGAAAAATGGCAGGGAAGTGTGAAGCAGCAGGCAGGCATCCTCCTCCTCCTCTGCTCCTTCTCTCGTCTTCTCCCCTTCGTTCTACATTCTCCAAGCCCTCTTTCCTTTTAATTTGTGCTCCCTGACAAACCTCTTCCTCTGCTCACCCAGGGCTATCCTGACTCTACTCCCCAAGTTTCCCTCAAAGCACTAATATCCCCATCCAGTGGTTCTCAAACATTTTAGCATCAGGACCCACCTAAACAAAAGGGGCTTCACTTTGCCAGCTGCTAAAGCTTCAGTGGCTATAATGGTGATTGGGCAGCAGGGCTCCCCCCAAGTAGCAGGTTGTTTCATGCACACAGCCGAATCTGTCTTGTCAGTTTCATGACCCACCCAAAATTGGGTCCCAACCCACAGTTTGGGAACCGCTGCTGTAGCCCAATCCTGGGTCCGACATTCACCCTTATCTCTGGCTGCCAGCACCAGCTCTTGTTGCAGGCAGCTGGGTGGAGATGGCAGAAAAGGAGGCATCAGAGCCAAGCCTTCAATCCTCGCCACTTGCTGCATCTAATTTCCTTGAGTTGGATCGTGGGTGCTGAACAGCAGGGCTTTTTGCTGTCTCACCTCCTTTCTACTTCTTCAAACGCTTAATTAAGTTCTGAGTCTTGCCGGCATTTGAGACGCCTTCATCCCTGACCTTCCAAGGGATGCACTGACTATACTTGGGCATCATCCCTGTCCTACTAGTGGTGTCAGGGCCAGCTGAAGGCCTCCTCCGCTTGAAGTGACACACCAAATGCCACCACCTTACTGTGCATGGCAGTGGCACTCCGAGAGGAGGGGCAAAATGCTACGTTTTGCAGAAGCCTGAGCTCCTGTGTAATGTGGCCCCTCCCCCCCAGAGCCATTTTGTGGCTTGGAGGCTTTGCTCTCTGAGCTGAGAATGGCTCTGGAGGCAAGTGGGAGGGGCCGCTTTACACAGGAACTCTGCCGTGCCAAATGCCACCTTTTCGTCCAGTGGCATGTCCGCTACTGCTCACAACACCTCTCCTCTTGGAGGGGTACAACAAAGAACCCCCTCCTTTTTGAACCCAGTTCAAAAAGGAAGAGAGGAACAAAGCAAAAGGGCAAGTGTGGAGGAGAGTGGTGGGATAGAGTGTCAGGGATGCTCTAGCCCACAGCTCTCATCTTCTCCGCTCTTCCTTTTCCTTTCCATTCCCCTCCTCTGGCTCAGACCTAGGGGAGGGGAGGGGAAGAAGCAATGGAGGTGGGCAGTGGCCATCACCCACTCACCATGGGGCTGAGGTCACTACCCCACTTGGCCTGTGGCAAGAGAAACCATAACCCACAATAACACGTCTCTCTGAATTGGGAGGCTTCAGCGAAACGTGCGCTGTCCGCTTCCTTCTGCGACTTGCTGAGCCCAGATCTTGTTAAACGAAGGCTGAAAAGCAAACAAGGCTGGAGAGCTGGCCATCGATCCTTTCCTCTTAATTCCTCATCTCTGGCCATGAATTTTTAATCAAAAGGCCTTCCCTTTGGGAAGGGTGCAATGGACCGTCATATCAATCATATGCTGTGCTATTTGCAGCAGGTGGATTTCAAACCATGCAGAGGGAAGGCTGTAAACGAAACGTGCTGCTGAGATGGTGGTTTTTATTGCGCATTTATTTAACGCTGCTGAGCTGCAACACTGTAGGAAGTGACCCAAATGAGAGCCAGAAAGTCGCGGTCCTATTGTGTGTGTGTGTGTGTGGGGGGGGGGAATGACATCACTTCCGGTGGGTCCCAACCCGAGTGCCATTCTAAAAAAGAGGGTCCCGGTCTAAAAGTTTGAGAACCACTGATATAAGGATTGCATGTTGGTCTTGGACGAGAAGGACTCATGTTAAAATCTATGCTAAGCCATGGAGCTTACTGGGGGATTTTGGGCCAGTCATCATTTCTCAGTTGAACCTACCCCACCGGATTGTTGTGAGGATAAAAGGAAGGGAAGGTGACCTTCAGTTCTTTGAAGGGAGACAATACTTAAATGTGAAAAAAATGAATATCTACTTCAGCATATGTCTTTGGGGAGGGGCATCGTGTTGCTCAGCCATACATGGTAGGGCAAACTACACACAAGGGTGGCTGGCGCCCATCCTGGGGTAAGGGGATGAGCGTGCCCTTGCCCCAAGGAGTCTCCAGCCTGCTCCTAACCTGCACTGGATACAGCGCAGGCCAGTCCGCCTGCCTGTTCCAGCACAGGTCAGGATTGCACCCTGAGCACCTTTTCATGTGTATATTTCTCTTTGGGAGCGGCTCTTATTTCTTTCCCTCACAACTTCTACAGCGGCTTTTCATTCCTCTCTTTGAACCTGGGGAGTGGGAGGAAGTGGAGCAGTAGCAGTAGATGGGTGTCCCCACTATCTCACAGTCCTGTCCTATGCACATCTACTCAGAAGTGCCATTGAGATCCAGGAGGCTTGCTCCCAAGAAAAGGTGCATTGGGCTGCAGGCTGAGTCAGCCTCATTAACAGGGCAGTTCTAGCCGTCTCTGTTGCTGCCTGTGGGCTAAACCGTGATCTGACAATGTGGTTTTGGAGACGGTCCAGTAGACTCTTCCCGCAAGAGACAACTGTGATATGGAGCCCTGTACTTGCCCTTGCACAACAACAGACAAATGTGACAGTGTGAGATAAACTCACCACTGTCAAGTCATGGCTGGCTCTCTTGCGGTCTGGTGCGATGAAGGAAGTCTGAAAAATAAAATATGGTTCTATTGTCATTTCTCTCTAAGGAACAAACCCCACTCAAAAGCACCGTGAGTCCAAGGGACAAGATCTCCCCTAGAAAAGCAGGTATGTGTCAGATCCACCTAATAACAATGTGGGCAGTAAAAACATAGGACAGGAACCGTGAAATGCTGGACAGATCATTGGAACCTGTTGCCCAAGAACCACGTACTCCCAATAGATCTCAAAAGCCAAATGATCCAGCTCCGAGTGAAAAAAGGAACAGAGCACAAGGTGAAGTAGTGGGGAGAGGCGATGGGCCGGGGGACATAGTGGGCAGGCCATTTGGGCTACTTGTCAGAAACATGTAGATCTGGTTGCTCTCTGTAAACAGATTTGGTTTCTTTCAAATCAGGTGAATTTAAGTAGGGATGTTTTTGGGGCAAGGAGCGAGTGGTGCTTGTCCATTGGATGGGGACAATTCACAAGACCAGTGTGCTTGCACTCTACGGGTATGTGTGTGAGGGTGCAATCCTAGCCTGGAGTTAGGCCTGCACAGTTGGGCCAGCAAAGTTTGGTCGGCCCAAGGGAGGGCCACCTTAAAGGGTGCTTGGACCACTCACGGAGTCAGAGAGGATGATGCACACTCTGAGAGTGGTCCAAACATACTTTATGGTGGCCCTTGTGCCAGCCAAACTTCGCTAGCCTAATTGTGCCGGCCTAACTCCAGGCTAGGATTGCACCCTGAGATCTCTCTCTCACAAAACTGGAAATACATTATAGCAGTAGTATTGGAATAGGATGACTTGAAGGTCATGATTATCTTGGATACAAGCACTCCCTTGAGAAAACAAGAGAAGCAAGGTAAGCCCTCCCCAAGTACCAGTTTTTTTTCCTAACTGTGACTCAGGGTTTTCAAACAAAATTTGTCCTCCACTCCACTCCACATGCTAGAACATTAGTTCCCAAGCCTTTTAGCACCTGGAACCAACTTTTTAAAATGACACTCTTATCGCATTGGTTCGCAAACTTTTTAGCACTGGGGCCCTTTTGAGAACAACGATCTGCCCAGTTCCCACCGGAAGTGATGTCATGGCTGGAAGTGCCATCACTGTGACACCACAGCCTGCTGCTTTCCTGAGAATGCAGCAATAATTTGGATTATTTCTCTGCCGTTTTCCAATAGCAGAGTGAACTGGAAAGGAAAAAAAAAAAGCCCATTTACAACCCTGACACACGAAAAACAACCACGCAGCCCTCCTCCTTTCCAGCATCCTATCTTCCCATACCTTCAATGATGGGTGCTCTAAGGGCTTTGTGACCCACCCAAAATTGGCTCATGCGCAACGACCCACTGGTGGGACCCAACTCACAGTTTGGGAACCACTGCCTTAAATCATCCATCAGCCTCGAATGCTTTAACCCACCACTTTTCTCTCACCCACAGATTCTTTTTTCTGCCCACCTCTTCCTTTCCAATACAGGGAATGGGGGGAGAAGCAGTGGAGGCAAGTGGGCCGACGGAGGAGGATGCTTCCTGCCAAGCTGCTGCCTGAGGCGACCACCTCAGTTGTCCTCATGAATGGGCCAACCCTGATCTGCAAAGCCTCTTTGTCCAGAGAGTGGTGTGGGATGAAAGAATGAAGGAGTGGGGGAAGCAGCTTTCTTCCACCTGGTGTCCACACAGATTTCTTTTTGTCCCATTGTCACTCCTGCTTGAAGAGGTTTTGCACGTTTAGGAAATGATCCCAACCTGCCTCAGCAAAACCAACCAGACAACCCTGAAATCTTTTGCCAGAGGCAAAAGAGAGATCAGTGCACACACCACAAGCAGCAGTCCCTCTTTCAAGCTGCTTTTAATTCTCAGGGAAAAAAGGGTCTCATTTCGGGGTTTGTACTTCCAGGTCCTCTGGACAGATGGGCAGAATTAAGAGTATCTGTCTGGCAAATTCCAATAGCAGCCTATACTTCAAACAGCGTCTACTGTTTTATCAGTGTCTGCTGGATAAAAGGCTGGCAACATGGCCCCAAACAGTAATCACTACAAGGGATTTTGAAAGCTTTGCATTTCCTGGCAGCCTGAAGTCTTTTTTTTTTTTTAATGAGAGAGAGAGAGAGAGAGAGAGAGAGAGAGAGAGAGAGAGAGAGAGAGAGAGAGAGGAACGTATCTTACAAGCAAAGAATTGTTTCTCTTTCATATATATTTGCATGTGTATGTGTGTGTGCATGTGCGCCTGTCTGTGCATGTGTGTGTGAGCGCAATCCCTAACTTGGAGTTAGGCTGGCACAGTACAGTTAGAATGGCAATGTTTGGCTGGCACAAGGGCCACCATAAAGTATGTTTGGAGTCAAGTATGTTTGGACCCCTCTTGGAGTCAAGGAGGATGGCTTCTTGGAGTCAAGTGAGCTGCCCTCTCTGACTCCGAGAGTGGTCCAAACATACTTTACGGTGTCCCTTGTGCCAGACAAACCTTCCTAGCCTAACTGTGCCAGCCTAACTCCAGATTAGGACTGCACCCTGTGTGTGTGTGAGTGTGTGTGTGTGTGTGTGTGTGTGTGCACTTTCTTTCTCCCTCACTCATTTATTTACTTTAGAAATTGCTTAGAGACACTTTGATGTCTGCAATTAGTTTCTCAAAGGATGGAATCTCTGCATCTCTCTCTATCTGTAGCAATGCTGCAGTATTTTTTTTTATGTGTGTGTATGTGTGTGTGTGTATAGCATACTTGGTTTTACATGATCTCATGAGCCCCCCTGTAAAGAACCATGCTGTGCATGCATCGTGTACGATTGAAGAAGCAATGGCATTCAGAGATAAACTTCGCACTGTAAAATATTCTAATATTCATTCCAGTTAAGGTTAAAAAGCAAGCGGGAGGGAAGGAGCCTGGCAAGATTCTCAACTCAGAATGTTGACATAGGCCTAGAGATTTTAAAGAATGAAGGCTTTGTTCAACTCCATTTTCTTAAGTCTGCAAGCACACCTCCACAAATCGGTTTTGATGATGTGCTCAGCGTTGAGCAGGAGGTCGTTGACAAAAAGAATGTCTGCAAGGGCAAGGATGAGGATTGCATCTGCTGGCTCTGCCCCTAACACCCATGGGTTCAAAATCAAGATCCCACGTGCACTAGCAATGCAGGCAGCTTTGTGATGTGCACCCACAAGGTTCCAGGTTGAAAACCTATAGAAGCAAGGAGAGTTTCCCTCAACATAGAGGGAAGCACTGCAAGGTCCATGGCTTCATCTCTTGCTTGGCTGGATTAAAATCTGAGCTGAAGGTGAACTCCTGGTTTATCCAGCCAGCCCCCAAATCCTTTCCCCTCATCCCTGAACAACACTCACCTAGCTGGGGCATCAGCCACCGTGGTGCTCTGACTATGGACAGAGGGAAGAAGACAGTATCTGACTTCTTCCTTCTTTCCTTTTAGGCATGTTAGAAGCATACCAAGAAAAATAGTTTCAGCAGCTCCCATCTGATTCGGACCGTTCCATGGTTGCTTTTAAGGGGGCAATCCTAACCAACTTTCCAGCACTGACGTAGCTGTGCCAATGGGGCATGTGATGCACCCTGCAGTGGAACAGTAGTGAAAGAGGCATCCAAAAGGTAACGGAATGCTTGTTCCCTTACCTTGGAGCTGCACTGCCCTTACCCTGGTGCTGGAAAGTTGGTTAGGATTGTACGTTTTTCAAAAAGTTGAGAGATTCCAAGGCACGATCTCCTGCGGAATCTATTAGTTTTTGATCCTCAGCTACCTATTAGAGATGTGGGAGGCAGCAGCAGGGAAACAATCACACAGGGCCTGGCAGAGAAAGCAGATAACACCACACCGATGAGCCCCGTGAAAATTCAAACATCAGTGCTTCAAGGAAGAACAGCTTAAGGAAACGTCTCTTGTACAATGTGGTGCAATTGAGCCACCAAAAACAAAAAAAAACCTTAAACAGATAGGAACATTTCATGTGCAAGGCACTGCCCCTGTTGACCCCACTGGTAACAAATGGGGGAAAATCACTCCTAGCAATAGCTGAAGAATGAAAGGAATATACAGCCCAAAAACATTACAGGTGTGCCCTGGTATCCGCTGGTTTCAGTTAACCACGAATACCATGGAAAATGAGAAGTGATGAGAGAAGCATCCCTGATCTCCCAAAGTTCTGTGCAGTCTTTGGCAAGCTAGGAACTAATGGCAGAGGAAAGGTGACCAGGCACATTGGCAGCAGGTCTCCTGGGGTCTCTGGAAGGAAGGATGAGAGTGCCACATGTCTGAGAGTGAAATGTTTTGGTCCAAACAGACACGTTGTGGGAGATCCATGATTGGGAGGCCCAACCCTTTAAAAATTTAATAATAGTTATTATCATTACTATTATTATTTAGAATGTTTATACTGTGTATTGCTTGTCAACAAAAACATTCCCAAAGTTCACCATTCTTCTCTCCTCCACACTTAACACAAGAACATAAGAAGAGCCCTGCTGGATCAGGCCAAAGGCCCATCTAGTCCAGCTTCCTGTATCTCACAGCGGCCCACCAGGTGCCCCAGGGAGGCAAGAGACACAAGACGCTTGCATCTTGTTGCCACTCCCTTGCACCCGGTACTCTGAAGTAGCCTGCTACTAATGTAAGGAGGTTGTACAATCCATCATGGCCTATAGCTGACGATGGACTTTTCTTCCAGAAATCCGTCCAAACCCCTCTTAAAGGCATCTAGACCAGATGCCATTGCCACCTCCTGTGGCAAAGAGTTCCACAGACTAACCACCCGCTGGGTAAAAAAGTACTTCCTTTTATCTGTTTTAACTCTCCCAACCCTCAGTTTTAGCAGATGGCCCCTGGTTCTGGTGTTTTGAGAGAGGGAACTTCCTCTTCTGCACTTCCTCTTCTGCTCCAATCCTCTTGTTCTTTCTGAATCCAGGGAGCAGAAGGAGCAGTACAAGTGGGAAATCGTTCCCAATCCGCTACCTTAGGCAGCAACTTCAGTCGGCCTCATAGATGGGCCAGCCCTGTAGATGAAATATGGTCTGATCCACCAGAATACTTCTTGCATTCTTATGCCCAACTGCAGGATGCAGCACATGCCCCATTGCAGCACATGCCCCATTGGCAGAGCTGGAAAGTTGGCTCGGATTGCACCCATAGATGTGAGTACTTTTTCTTGGGGAGTGGGGGAGAAAGACTTTACTGCTCATGTTATGAGCTGCTCCCACTTTGGGAATGTTTGAGTAAGCATACTGATTGGGTCATTACAATTGTGAGCCTTGGCAGCTGAGGCATCCATGGATCTAGCAACCCATGGACAACGGCCTGTTATTTCTTGGCTGTTACAAATGTGTTCCAGAATGTCTACATTGTAAGAAAAGCACACCATCATCATCTTCTTGCAGTCAGTGGGCATGCATCACAGCTAGTGGTGATGCCTAAGCATGGCCTGATGGAATAATCACTCTTGCAGGAGGGGCTTTAATGGTATACACCTATAAATCTCATGCATTCAAGGCCTTTAATTACTAACATCACCTCAGTCCACGCTATTCTCTTTAGAGACAGAACCGTAACAACTTAGGAAGGACTGCCTATTAAAGTAGAAGCTTTTGGATTCCAATCAGCCCAGGTTGATGGACAGTTGATTTCTCTCGTCATTATGTTAGGGCAGGTTTCTGGGCTGGACATGTACAAATTGAATGCAGCTGTGCATATGCTGACACTTTGTGGAGCATTCAGGATCACACATCAAGGAACAAAAATTGAGGGCACAATCCTAACCTGGAGTTAAGCCAGCAAAGTTTGGCCAGGACAAGGGACACCATAAAGTATGTTTGGACCACTCTCAGAGTTAGAGAGGCCAGCACACAGAAGTGTACCTATCCTTCCTGACTCTGAGCGTGGTCCGAACATGCATTACGGTGGCCCTGGTACTGACCAATGAGGGCATAATCCTAACCTGGAGTTAGGCTGGCACAGTTAGGCCAGCAAAGTTTGGCTGGCACAAGGGACACTGTAAAGGAGGTTTGGACCACTCACGGAGTCAGAAAGGCTGGCACACAGATGTGTGCCATCCTCCCTGACTCCAAGAGTGGTCCAAACGCGCTTTAGGGTGGCCCTTATGCCAACCAAACTTGGCTTACTAATTGTGCCAGCCTATTTCCAGGTTAGGATTGCACTCTGAGTCCTATTTAGGCAATGGGGGAGACAGTCTTTTGAATTAAGTTGAACACACAATTCCAAGAAGATTGCACTGTGAGGTGAGACTCTAGGCAGGTGGGGCTCTAGGCAGTGATGGCCAAATCCCTCTTTTTCAATGTCCTTTCCATTCTCTGACATCTAGCACAAGGTTAAAAGTCTGCAGCTGCATGGGTATCCTCCTCTGAAGCCTACAGAGCAGTTTCACAAAGACTGACTAATCCTGACTAATCGTTTTAGCACCAAATAATCACACGCTGATTTCATGGGTCAAATGCTGATCTCAACAGCGGCGTCAGAATATCAGTGGGAGAAATCCAACCTTGAGGATCTGAGCGTGCATGGTAGCAGAGATCGATTCCAGGGGGCCGCCTGAATGTTAAACCAATCCTTGGATTTGTGTGTGGGTTTTTTTTCCTGAACACTCATTCCTTTTGAATGACCAAGGTTCACAATTCCGTAGCACCTATACGGTGTCACCAGCAATTATGTGTCTTTTATCTGATTAAACCAGAGCTGAACTCCCACGCGACAGCAATGAAGACACTGTAGTTCTTGTACAGGAGGGAGAAGGCGGGAGGAGAAATTCATGAAAGGGATGGTGGAGGTACATTATCCTCCACATTGCTATTCAATTTGAGAGTTAATTGGATTGTAGCGACACACGTTTAATCTCAGCCGAGGCCAACTTAATAGAGATACAGTATCTTCCTTGCCTGCCCCTCCCTTCCCCATTCAAAAGCAGTGATTTGGAGGGGCAACGGAGATGGCCATCTCCATGAGCTGAAGTCCCAGCTGCCAAATACTGATAGGCTATTGAACAAGGAAATAAAAGCCGTCAGATTACACTAGTAAACTCTCTCAACGGAAAAGCGCTTCCCAGCTCAGGCTGGCTTGGCTCAGTATGTTTCGCCAAGATAAGGCAGAGGTACTAACCACCCCAGATGGCGATGAACAAATCCCCCCACCTAGTTTTCATTCTGCAGCGCCGCTCTTCGCCTCTGTTCTTCCCTTCCTCAAACAGCCCTAGAACGCGGAATGAAATGAAAGTCGCCACATGGCTTCCCACGGCCTCTGACTAAGCGTGTTTGCTTCAAAGCTATGCACTTTGGCCCCGGAATCGGGCTCAAACACCATGGTGGGAAAATGTATAAAGCACACGCTACATTAATAAGAATCCAGCCTTCAAAGAACAGCTTAGGACAGAGCAGCAGATTGCTTGGCTTTTTTTTTTTTTTTGCATGACTTTGCAAATTTTTCTCTCTACATAAACAACTTCCTCAACTTCAGAAGACATTTCAGCTTTGCAGAGTTGTCAGGAATGGTACCTCTTGCATTTCATGCCTTTTGATCCCCATCATTTACAACTTCTTCTCTTCCCAGTTTAATATCTGGCGGTTAAGAATACAGGACAGACCTTCTGACTGGTGATACCCACTTCGTAAAAGCCTTTGCCTTGAATTGTCCTGATCATTTCACTTCGACGTTTCGATTCCAGATCAGGATGTTGTTCTGTCAACATACCTCTTGTGATGAAACAGTTATGTTTCATGTATCTATTTCTGTTTTATACTTTGTTTACTTTCTAAAGAGCTGGTCTGTTGTTGTCAGAGGTGTCCTGGCTGAGGGGAGGAGGAGTGGCTGCCGGCCAATCAGAGGAGTCTCCAGCTGGCGATCAGAGGATGGGCGGAGTCTCTCTCTCTAGTGGGCATCTAGTGGGCCACTGTGAGATGCAGGAAGGCCTATGCCCTGATGCAGTGGGGCTGTTCCTATGTTCCTCTGAGTACATATCTGAAGAGGAGCATCTGGTTCTGGTGGCTGTCACAGAGAAATGCTATGGAGAATCTTGACTGGCCACCAGTGTGTTTACCTCAGAATTTACCTCAGAATGTCGGGTGCAAGGGAGGGGCAACAGAATGCAGGCAGCCTGTTGTCTTGTGTGCTCCCTGAGGCACCTGGTGGGCCACAGTGAGATACAGGAAGCCGGACTTGATGGGCCTTTGGCCTGATCCAGCGGGGCTCTTCTTATGTTCTCTCTCCTGTGGGCTTTGCTGCTAGATGGTTGCAGCAGAGTGGATGGCTGCTGGAAGAAGCCCGGCAGTGAAGAAACAGAGACAGGATCCCAGTGGTAGTCAGAACGCGTTAGGGTTTTTGTTCTGTTGAGTCTGTTTTTTCCCAGGCCGAGTGTTTTATACGTTTTTCCCTCAGAGCAATCTGGGCTAGGCCACACCTGTGAAGTCTTGCCAGGCCTTGCTCCACCTACCGGCCTATTGCCTGAGTGGCTGAGAAACTGTTTTATATTTTAATCTCTTTTTACCCTTAACAATTTGTTAATGAAAACCCTTCTTGCCTTGTTCCGGCTCTATCACAGTGATAGAGCCTCCTCACTCTATAAGCGTGAGTGTACAGACCCTTGAGGTAATAACCTCTGCTAGGAGAGGAGTTTAGCCCAGGAAACTCCTCAGGCAATCTGGTACCTGGGCTGGTGGCAGTGGATTCGAACTACCCACTGAGATGGTTCAAACCGAGTGGGCAAGTAGCGGGGTCAGAGGTTACAACCCCCACCCCTCGTTCATGACACCTCTGGTTTGTGTGGACATGTTCTGATCATACATTCCATTGTGTTCAGTGGGGCTTACTCCTAGGAAGGTGTGTATAAGATTACAGCCTTAATCAGTTTCTATATTTTATTATTGACTTCTAGCCATCTTGGGAGTCCTGTACAGGTGGAGGGGGAACTATTTTAATAAATAAAACCATGTGTGCTTGGATCTGTCAACTGAGCACACACTTTGGGCGTGTGTCAAAATGGGTTCTAGTCCAGGAAAGTGGTCACCTTCTAAAGCAAATGAGAGTCCATTAGCAACACAATACACAGCAGGACAGGTCATTGATATGAATTGCCCCATTGAAGTAAAACATGGTGAGACATAGGATCAGTCCTGACTCTACCTTCAGAGACAGGACCATCAAAGACAAAAGATTCAGGGAAATAGCTCCTTGAGGTTCCTTCGACACATCGGGCAATCCATAGAAGAAAACAGGAGTCAAACTGAAGAGGGCTTGCAGTCCCAACTAGGAATGGACCATAGGACTCGGCAAGCAGCCAGGCAGCAGAGCATGCAATGAAAATCTAACATCAGCACCTTGGACAGTGCACTGTCTGTGGCCAGACACAAGAGCAAGGCTCCTAACCTGTACACCGTTATCTGGGACACAGTTCCATTGAAAACAGTGGAACTTATTTCCAAGTAAGAACTTACTAATCATGGAATTTTCTCCCAAGTTTATGTGTAGGCTTGCAGTTTTTTTAACCAGCAGGGCCTCTGTCAAAGAGGTAGCAAGTTACCCCAGTGCTGGTCTGCCTATTGAGGGCTGAAATAGTCCTGCAGGGAGGGGTGTGTCCCAGGCAGTGCTGACATTTTGGATTGGAGAGGTCCAGCACTAGTCTGCAGCCTATGCCCATCTGAGGTCCAAGTTCCTGGACCCTCAATACATCCCATGCACCATCAGGAAGCAGAAATGGGTTGCCATGGGGTGCCATCTTCCTCCCCCGTGGCTACATTTCGTAAAGCCTGCCACTTGTGCTTCTCTTTTCAAGGTGTCTATGAAATGTGCAAGACCCTTTGCTTTTGAGAAACTGCTGCGAGTGGAAGAATGAAATCCCATTATCGCCCCCCCCCCCACATTTTCTGATAACAAGCTGTTGATGTAATCTTCTTCCCCAACAGCAGCAAGTCATTTGCCCACTCTCTATATTTTAATGCTTATTTCTTTATGGAGTGCATTTCCTGAAAACAACATTGCTTGGCCTGTTCATTTAATCACTGAGCACAGATCAATTAGCTATACAACATCCTTCAGTCCACACTGATCGTATTTATGGACCTTGCTGGCTAATGAAGCACAAAATGTAAAGCATATCTCCAACTAGGCATTCAACATGCCAGGCTATAGAACAGCATTCCAAACATTTTGCATTCTGCCAATCTTCTTCCTGGGTTTGGCCGGCACATCCTGTTTGGCTCAGCATTCTAATTAGCTCAAAATAATTTGGGCTCATTAATGAGCTAGCTACAACAATTACTAATGAGCTTCTTTCGTTTGGGTTGTTAATTAGCGCTTGAAAGGTCTGTTTGGCTTACGGAATTAGCAGCAAATCATGCACTAATAAACTGTTTCGTGACAGTTGGCAATGCGAGTTCACGACGCACCACCATGTCGACAGAAGGAGAATGGTTTAGAACGGTTGCTATAAGATAGTTCAAAAGCAGCATTTACCAGAAGTGGTCCACAAGACCCATTTCTGCTGCAGGCTCTCACAACAAAATGGGCACCAATATTGGGCACAAGGATATGGGCACAAGGAGAAACAGCTGGGACACGTGCACACATTCAACCTCATGTTTATTCCTGAATTGGCACAAAGCCCTTGGACAATCTGGGCCATAAGGCAGAGGGAAATACCAGCTTGAAATCTGACCCTCCATCTGCCCTCCCATATGCTGCAACAAAAGCCCAAATCATCACTTGGGCCGGATCATCGATGAGGCCAACTGAGGTTGTCTCCTCAGGCCCACAACCACCTATTAACTTTTACTTCTCTGCGTCATCCTGCCACTCCTGGATTTGAGGAGGGGAACTGAGGGCGCAATCCTAACCAACTTTCCAGCACCGGGGTAAGGGCAATGCAACACCCAGGTAAGGGAACAAACATTCCCTTACCTTGAGGAGGCCTCCGTGACAACCACTCCATGCAGGATGCAGCACATGCCCCATTGGCACAGCTAGGTCAGTGCTGGAAAGTTGGTTAGGATTGCACCCTGAGTGAAAGAGGAAGAATGAGAAAAGAGTGGGGCGCTACAGCATCTTTTCGAAGTTGGAGGAGGAGGAATGATGCATCTGGCGCACTGCTGGGAAAGGGGGGGCAATACTTGGTGTAGCACTGCGGTTACCATGAGGTCTTGGGCACGCCCTGATTGCCATAGAAGACAGCAGGTCCAAGAACTGGCCTACACAGGGTCCAATACTATACTTATCCTTCCGACAATACAACAAGTCCTCTGCTGGCACTGACTGCTGTAAGCCATTAGCAAGAGTCAAAAAAGGTGCTCCAATAGTACGCTACTCTGTACACTGCTGGGTGTGCCAGTGGGCAGGCTTGCACTGTCATACCCGCACTATCACTTCTTTTGCTGGAGCAGGGAAATCAATGCGAGAGGCAGGAGGGGGTGGTGGAGGGCAGGAGGCTGGGGGAAGGTGGAACAGAGCAGGGGTGGGGTGGGCCAGCCTGAACTGCACAGCATTGATGATGCAACATCTGCTGCATCCTGTGGGCCAGTTGAGAACCAGTCTTCTCTTACTTACCTTTCTGGCAGCTGCTTTGCCCCCTATGGGTCTCCTCAGATCTATGCCAGCTCTTTTGCTGGCATGGCTCTGAGGGGCCTCTGGAGACAGGTCTGTGCTGGGGTGGGGGTTTGAATCTAGCAAACATCAGTGCTGCCAAGATCTTCCCCCAAGCTGACCCCAAACTACCTCACTCCTTGCCCCAATCCACCCCTACCAGACATCTACTGACAGTAGAGGGCCTTCCACTGGAAGTGGCAGAATGGCAGCAAAGTCGCTGTAATGGCATACTGAAGGATAAGCTAACCAGGGGAATAGCGAATGAAAGTGTAGCCCTATGCGGAGGTAAAATGATGCCCTGGAAGTGAACTTGCAACAGGAAGTGATGTCACATTGTATTTTTGTTTTCTTGAGTTTTTTGGCCATAACCTTTGTTAAAATGAAGATATGACAGTCCAGTTTTGTTTCATTGCATTCTGCATGAATTTCTGCATTGAATGATATATAACATGACAGGATTATTCCTACAAATTGCAATTTTAACAAACCTCAATTTTTACATGATAGTTATACTTTCATTTTCTGGGTATTTGGCCATATCTTTTGACAGAATAAAGATATTACACTCTAGTTTGTTTCATTATATTCTGCATTAAATTACCTTTACAATGATATACAACACGATACAATTATTTGTGTTTACCGAGGTTTTCACAATTTTGGCCACTAGTCTCAAGCTCAGCTTGTTGCTCCCCTAAAGCTTATTGGCCAGTGGAATTGCCAAAAACCCCACCACTGTAGCTACACCCCTGAAGCTAACAGACCACACAGTCTGCCAGCATATCCTGCGGATAGGTGAGCCATAAAAGGCCCCTAACATTGTGATCTTTCCTTACAAGGAAAGCTTTCAGCTTCCTCTTTCCCCACCGACTCTCGTCTCAGGAATTCTCCTTCCAAATGCCACTTACGGGTGGTTGGTAAAAAGAAAGCTGGAAAAGAGAGCTGGTAAAAAGAGAGCTGGAAATCCTCCCTTGGTAATAGCAAGCTTTCTGGATGGTGGCTGATAATAGTCCAGGATTAGGGCAGTAATGCACAGAAATTCTGGCAAGCCTCCTCCCCAAGGTGAGTGCAATCCAACACCTTGAAAGGCATTAGCTTCCATTGTCCTGCTCATCAAGGTGACTTCTGCGCAGCCGCTTTGCCCTGAAACGGAAGTCAATTTCTGCTCTGAGCAACAATAGGAATGATTAGAGCTAGAAGGTGGGGGAAAAAAGTCCTTTCACAACCCTCTCCAGTCGCAAGCCACAGAAAATGCCTTTTGCAGGAACAATATCAGATTTGTTTGCCTTCCATCCCCCTCGCTTCTTTTACTCGCTATTAGCTGGTATGCAGGTAGCACAAAGAACACAGGGCACAGTAATTATTATGATAATCACTAAAATTACTGTGGCATCGTAGATCTCTATAGTGCTTTAATGCAGTACCAGCAACAAAGACAAAGACCCCGGTTGTAGGAATTTATGATCCAAGAGATGGTGTAGCGCAGTGACAAAGAGACAGAGTTTCTGCTCAGGCAGTCTCCTCGTTGAATTTCACCTCTGTGTTGAATGCACTAGGTGCCCATAAATAGGGTTGCCAGATACAAATTGGGACAAACTGCCTATACCTTTAACCCAGTGGTGGGATTCAAATAAATTAACAACCGGTTCTATGACATCATAGCCGGAGCCAAAAAAACAACAACCCAAAGCCAGCCGAGGTAAGTGAGTGGGCAGGGCCTGGCCATTTAACAACCGGTTCTACAGAACCTGGGCGAACCTCCTGAATCCCACCACTGCTTTAACCACTATATAGCACAGGGATTTTGCCTGGGGCTGCTTTTGATGAGCTGCACCTGCCCAAATTCACTCTTCTATACACGGGTTAAAGGTACAGGCACTCTGTCCCAGTTTGCATCCGGTAACCCTACCCATAAGCAACCCTGGGCCAACATCTTTCAACACCATAGGAAGAATGTCCAACACTGCCCCCTCTCTGGTGGTGCACCAGCCACCACCTTTTCTGCTTTTCATCCTCCTCCCTGGATTTGAAAAGGAAGAGAGAAGTGGGGTAGAAGGTTATGAGTACAGTAGTGGGGGAGTAGAAGTTTGGAGATGCCGTACCTTGAATATGAAGCAAAATCTATCCAAAAAGAATGGCCAACTGAGGCTGATGCCTCAGGCAGCAGAGTGACAAAGGGTGCCTGCCTTTGGCCACCCACCCAGCCCACTCTTCTCATTCCTACTCCCAAGATTGAAAAAGAAAACAGGAATGGGACAGAGAAGTGGAAGACACTTGGGACAGTGTGGAAGAGAAGATCGTAATGGGCTAGAGTACCGCTTCAGTTCCCACTCTCTTCCACACTTAGGGCGCAGTCCTAAACTGAGTTAGGCCGGCATAAGCTAAGCCAGCAAAGTTGGACACAAGGGACACTGTAACCTATATTTGGACAACTCTTGGAGTCAGAAAGGCCAGCAAACAGACGTGAGCCATCCTCCCTGACGCCGAGAGTGGTCCAAAAACACTTTATGGTGGCCCTTTTGCTGGCCAAACTTTGCTGGCTTACCTTATGCCAGCCTAACTCCAGTTTAGGATTGCGCTCTTACTCTTCCGCTCCATTCTCCTCTCTTTTTGAATCCAGGAGATAGGAGAAAGAGTACATGAGCTGGTATGCCCAGGGGTGTGGTTGGCATTTGGTATGCTGCCTTAGGCATGGAAAACGTCCTGCGCTAGCCCTGGAGATCATTTTCTGATATCAAGGATGGCAAAATATAACTTCTTGGCCACTGGCACCCCCACCATCAGACCAGTTGCAAAGATTGCTTAGTCCCCTGCCCAGCAATAAATGAGAAATCTGAATAAGGTAGAAGTACTGTATTCACTTACAATCCTACTGGATTATTTGCAATATATGATATATATGTTTCCTCCTCCTTCATATTGTGGCTGTCAAATAAGGCATTTAATTTTTAAATAGGAGCTTGTTGAATTTAATTAGTGATTTCAATCAAATGTAATATTTACAAAGCAGCACAGAGGCACATGATATTTGCTGGAATGGAGACCTGACACGGTTTGGTTTCTAAATGCATTGTAATACATTTATTCTCCACTGGATGCCACTATGACAACTACAAACAGAGGCCAGCATACAACTCCCCTCTTGAACTCTGGAATGACCCTGAAGCACAATGCCTCTCGCTTGCTCCACTCTTAATTGTGCTCTGCTGGATTGAGATCCGGTGCCCATGGCTAGGCAGGTAAACAACAGACCTGCAGTGCTCAGATATAGGTTTAATTTTCAGAAACCGAACACTCAAGACGTAACTACCAAGGCTGTGTGTTTGATCCCAAAAAGCTGGTCACTTGCTTCCTAATGAGATACAGGCAGCAGAGATGCTCTGGGATTCAAATTTAAGTTTGTTGACTTAGATGTGGGGTAAACCACATTTGTTTGTTTGTTTCAAGAATTAATAGCTTAATAGCTTGGGGCAGTTTGCAACACACACACACACACACACACACACACACACACACACAAATATTTTGAAGCCCAAGCCCGATTGGTCCTGCCAACCAAACCAAACCCCAGCCCAAGTCAAAAGGTTTTACAATTCCTCTCAAACTCAAGCTTGATTGAATTTCGGGCCACAATTTGGGCCATGTGGCTTCCTCAGCTCTGCACCTGTTATCTTCTTAGCAGATGCAGATCCAAGGAACCCATAGAGGAGGCTAGCACCTCCCCTGGGGCAAGGGTGCAAATGTTCCTTTGCCCTGGGAAGGCTCCCCAGTGTTTCGAAGCGGCGCTGGATTTAGCACAGGCCCGCCGGTCTCGCTAGTCCAGTGCAGTTTACGATTGCGCTCTGAGTTGCAGCTATTCCTGGACTACAATAATTAAAGAGACTTCCGTTTTTCAACAAGGAAACCACAATTCTGAAGCCAGAGCAGGCAGGTGGTTGCAAAATACACATGTTGTAACACGTACAGCAAACAGGTTGGGAGAAAAGAAAAAGGCAAGGTGTGAAAGAATAGGCATTAAAAAGCAGATTGCCTGACTTTGGATTTTGGCTTTTCCCTCTAATGGGCCAACGGAGCCACACACGATTTTGGAAAATTGTAAATGCAGCAATTGGCCGCCCCTGAGAGGGTCTTCTGATTCGAAAAGGCTGTCCTTTTACCACCAGATGATGGGACTCTACTTCTGAGAGGATGAAATGCCCACCCACACAAAGTAAAACATCCAATTTAATTCCCATTGACTCAAATCAAGTACACCACCTTCCATTCATCTCCTACTTTAGAAAAATACAGCCCACCCTATTGCCCTGCTTTTCTCCCCCTAAAATCTCTGTTTCGGACTGAACCTGTGAGTTTCAAATTCTCACTGGAGCCTGAACTGAATTTTCTCCCAGAATTTGTATTTCCATAATATTGGATTTGGGAACAGTTTTTTGTTTTCTTATTCTAAGCAGCTTTGTGCATTTACTGAAACCATCTTACATCTTTCAGAGCCTGATCCAAATCTGTGTGAAACCTCCTAGTAAATTCAACAGATTGCAGGCTGTTGGGACTTCTCCAACACGCTTCCTAAGTTTTCCCCTTCCCCCCGTCCCCCATCCTTTCGCTGACCATCTGCCTGGTAAGGAATATCTGCAGAACTCAAAAGCAAATTGTCTTTTTTATCATGTTACTTTTGGTTGATCTAAAAGTATTGCTTGACCTTGGATTGTGGATTTTTGTGGTTCTTCTCATTGAGTGATACAACCAGTGATGTCATGCAGGGGGAACGTGGGGGAATTCAGTTCCACTAGTTAAAATTAGGGCTGACTCCGCCCACTTCACTCTCCCTCCTCCCTGCTCCCAATTCCTCTGTAAAGAGCTTTTCTTCTTGGTTGGCCGGCACTCAGAGGGTTAAAGGGAGCAACTCCGGATTCCTAGGGGGTCGAAGGCAGTGATGTCATTCAGGGGGAACAGACCAGAATGGGCGTTCTGGATCCTAACGGGCTCCGGTTCCAGGTTCCCGACAAGTGCCAATCAAAAGTGAGTTCCTGTTCCTAAATCATTTGAATGACACCACTGGACACAACCATCTATGATATTACATGTACAAGGATCCCTATTTTCATCTGGAAAATACAGGCATGCCCCCGGTATCCGCTGGGGTTTCAGACCCCACTGTGGAAACCTGAAACCGTGGATACTGGGGACACCTTTTTAAAGATAGGGGAGCATCAGTTTTTTTGCTGCAACAAGGTTAAAAAAAGAGATTGGTTTAATGTTCCCCTATCTTTTTAATAGGCTTCCCAGTATCCACCGTATTTGTGGCTATCTGAAACCGTGGCTACCGAATCAGTGGATACTGGAATACACCTGTATTGCTGCTGATGAAAGGAAACAAAGTTTCCACGTGAAGAAACAATTGTGGAAATTAAAAATGGGATTTGTATAGCACTTTCTGAGTGTAGAAAGTGCACCACATGTCTTATCTTGAGAACAACCCAGTAAATATTATCTTCATATCACAGCTTAGGCTTAGAGGGAGCAGCTTGCCAAGGGCTGGCTAGTGTGCCTGTGGCAGAGGTGAGATTCAAACTAGGGAAGTTCAGATTTTAGCTCAGTCTCTTCACATGTACACATCACCAGCTCTTGTACGAAAACTCTGTTTTTATTACATTTTTACCTTTCTCTCACCACATAATTCAAGGCAGCATTCAAAGACTCCCAGACAAGTTTTGATCAAACCCAGACATGCTTAACTTCAGCTAGTTGCTATATGCCATAAATACCTTAGATCAGTGGTTCTGATCTTTATACTTTATAGCACTGGGACCCACTTTTTAGAATGACTATCTGTCCAGAGCCCACCAGAAGCGGTGTCATGGCTGGAAGTGCCATCATTGTGACGCCAGAGCCTGCTGCTTTGCTAAAAATGCAGCAAGAAGTTGGGTAATTTCTCAGCCATTTTCCAATAGCAAAGTGAATCAAAGAAAAAAGCATATTTACAACCTTGACACAAGCAAAATAACCACACACACACACACACACACCCTTTCCAGCATCCCATCTTCCCATATTTTCAATATGGCTGCTCGAGGTGCTTCATGACCCACCTGACATTGGCTTGCGACCAACTGGTCTGTCCCCGACCCATAGTTTGGGAACCATTGGCTTAGAGAAACAGGAACCAAGCCACTGCATTTAATTTATTGGTTTAAATGACACATGGCTTCTGAATAACCTAAAAGGTTTTCAAACAAACATGAAAAGGGGGTTTTGTTAAGAGGGGCTTTTGATTAAAAATGTAAAAGATTTAAAAAATTTATGGAAAATGGCTTGTATTTTGTTCTTTTTTCATTTTTTGGATATTCGAGTTTGGCAATGAGAGCTGAGATGGGAGAACTGCCAACAGAAAATACGTGTGGGTGCAAACAACAATTCTGCTGAACCTTTAAACACAGCCCTTCAGTTATTCATACCTTGATATGCACAGCTTATGGCCTGTTGTGGGTAAAATCTATCCCATGAAAAAGAGTCAAACGGGAGGCAGGCAAGTAAGCTAAAGATGGCCTTATACTAACAAACGTCAAACAAGAATGAGCACATAGCTTTGCTGCCTACATAAAAATAAAATCAAGCATTGCCTTTTCCTATTTAGCAAGCACTGCAGTTTTGATTTTACAATTGAAACTTGCTGGACAATCCTCGGAGAGACAAACAATGGCCTGGGAAGGCCCAGGAATTAGAAAGAAGCTTGCAAAAACAGATTCTTTTTGTGTGCTACAGCAAAGATGGCTATTAAGTGTAAGTCAGTCATTTGCTGCAGTCAAAGGGATGGAATGCAATTTGACAAAATGTGTTAACAGGTCAATCTGCTTCTGCATCTGTTCCATTCCTTCCCATCTTTGTTACAGCATCCTTCTTGTGCACTATATGATGGTGGCTGTGATTGCAACCAATCAGGGAACAAGTTTGGTTACATGACTACATCACTAGGACAAACAAATCTGATTGAGCAGTTGACAGTGAAAGCTGTTCTTCTTGGGCTGATCCCAGGTGAGATCTCAGTCCATCAGCTCACCAATTACCTTCACGCTACCATCATTTCTCCCCCACATTTTTGGCAATCCTAGATGATCCCCAGAAGCGGTTAGGCATGTTTATCAAATGTTATCCTTTCCTCTTTGAGTCAGCCCTACTGCAAATGTCACCACCAGCCTAAAGTCTCTATTTCAAATAGAAAAAAAAAAATCTGCATTAGGCCTGGGGACATATTCATGGAGCATGCTTGGTGCTGTTCCTTACCAACCAAGAAGGAGGGTGGGAGAGGTTGTCAGCCTGTATATCTTAGCCCAACCCATCAGCAGTGTGTTAGAATTTTTTGTAAGAACATGAGGATTTTCAAGAGGCAGCTTAGCTTGCTATTGCTGGAGTCATTTTCTCAAGTGGAGAGAGAAGAATATAGACAGTTTCATTACTGTGCCCTAAATCACACCTGACACCCTGAATGCAGAACTGAATACAGGCAATATCATAGAGCACTTTCTCCTGTTTCTTCATTATTCCTCTGATTTGCCCTGCCTGGTGGCACAAGAAAGTAAAGAAACGGGCAGGCCAAACCTGCGTGGGAGGCAGGCAGGCTGGCTAGCTGGCATGCGCTGCATCTTATGCAGGGTTGGCAGCAGCAGGCACTCTATGTGGGGCAAGGGAACTTTTGTCCCGTTCTCAGTGTAAGCCACAGGCCACTCTGATTATAGGGCTGTTCCGATTTGTGCCAGAGAAATGTTACTATTATCAAGAAAAATTGCCAAACTGAGAAATATATTGAATGAGTAAAAAAAATATCAAGAAGCAAACAAAAACAGCCAAAAAAAAATTTAATTTGCTGTGGGCCAGACAAAATCAGGAGGGGGGGGGGCAGATGTGACCATAGTTTGGAGACCCCAGGCCATAGTTTGGAGACCCCTGCTCTAACCCATTAGTCTCCTCCCTTCTCCCTCTTCCATTTGACCCCCTTCTTTTTCAAACCCAGACAGCAGGAGTGGCAGTTGTAGTTGCTGGCATTTGGCATTTGGCATCAGAAGGTCTTCGATTGGCACTGACCATATCAGTGCCTTTATAACCATAGCTGAGATTCAGTTCTCATATGTTTTTTTTTGATCAAGCATTACTTGTGAATTAACCTTTGCATACATGATATTTCAAACTCATGTCTTTGCTTTTCGTCAGCATGAAATTTAGTTATAATCGTTTCCTAGAAAATGGCGAGTTTTACACACTTAATGGTCTGATTACTGCATGTTTTTCACAGTTGCATGTTTTAAACATTCTTTTGCAGGCTGACACAGCGACGCAGAGGATTTGTGTGAAAGCACCCTCTTGAATTCACTCTCTTTAAATTTTCAGCCAATGGTTCTGAAAAACCCAAAGGGCTCAGATCTGATTGTTACTGGCACAAATTACTTACAATTCAGAATCTTTTCCCTCCTGCTTAGTGCAGCAATTTTCAATCAGTGCACCGCCAGAGTTTTTTGGGGTCATTTATTAGTATAGCCATTGGGGAATCTGAGCCCCTACCAGCCATTTGTTGTGCCTTGTCAATTGTAAAAAACTGATGGTAAGCCTTGCTGGGAGAAAATCACTGTACCAGTGGCCCATGTGCTGCTGGAGTGCTCTTGCTCACATGTGTTCAGAGCGTTGGCTGGGGCAGAAATCTCCCACCCAGCAGTGATGCATTGAGCAGTTTATTCTCCTATTCTGCAATGCTACACCTAAAACAATTCGTAGGATTGTGAAAGGTGAAGCAATAAAACTCAATGGGATTGAGTGGCCACGATGAGGAAGGAGGGGGAGCCACGAAGCCGGAGGGAAAGGCGCTTTTTGCCTTATTGCCAGCTTTTGTTCCTGCATGCAGAATGCGAAAGCAAAGCCAGAGATACTCCTTTGCACGAGGCGCATGGCAAAGCAGCGATTCAGAAGCAGCCTACATAATGACGGAGATGAGTGTGGCAGGCGATGCGAGCGATGATGAATTCCTTGATGGCCGGAGAATTGATTGGCGCAGACAAAGGCAGGCTTTTCTTTATGCGATCAAGACATTTATATTCATTCACATACCTGGTGCTCAAATTAATAAGGAACAGATGTGGACATCAATGTATGTTTGAGGGTAAAATATGGAGCAGGAAAGGCGGGGGGACTAACATGTTGAAAAGGGATGCTGTTAAGGGGGAGGCAAGAGCCAGACGAGAAATGATGCAAAAGATTTGTAATCAGGATATTCCCCCCCCCTTTGAAAGAAAGCAGCCCCATGCTGCTGCTTTGAAGATTAAAAAAAGGGTGCTGCAGGAGGCAACTTTGCCGTCCATGCTGTTTCCCAGATCTGATTGCTTCCCCCTCCCACTGCCCCTGCCTACACACAAACACCAGTTGCTATTAGCCTTGATAGGGAAAAACACAGGGACCTCTATTATGCCTGCATTTTTTCTGCTGGGGGGCTAATAGCAGCTTTGAGGAGTGATTAGGTGGGGAAAATAACAAGGGGAAAGGGTAAGAACCTCCTTCCTCAGGGCCACTGCTCCAATCAAAGAGTTCCCCCCGGCTGCTTTAAAACCACAGTGCGCACGCGCAAGCACACACACACACACACACACACACACACACACACACACAAGCCAGACATTCTGTGATCAGATTACACATTACGTCTGTTTCGGCAATCAGAGCAGGGATGGCATCACAGATTGGTGAGGCTGAGCAGTGGCCAAGGGTCCCCATCCATCAGAATACCCTCCTGGTTAAACAGATCCCTGAACCATCAGTACGTCCCCAATATACCATCAGGGCGTGGGCAAGGGACACCATGAGGAGGGGCTTTCAGGGCAGGGATTTGCCCCAGGGCTCTCCACAACCTGTCACCAGCAGTGCTGCAGATATCCGCAGCATACCGGTGCAGAATCACACTTTCCCACTGCTTCCACCGTCCTGCCTTTCATTCTTTATTCCCTGAGGTTATCCTTAGGGCAAGACCTGCAGAGCTAGTCAATGACAACAGAACTAGACGGACAGCAATGCAGCAAATCCAGAATTGAGGCAGTAGCGGCGTATCAAGGGAAAACAATGACACTGGCAAGCACTGAATTTGCACCGCTGTCCAAACAGAGCAGGGGAGATCATGGGATGGGAAGCCAGTCCTGTTCATCCCACCAATGCCTCTATTTCAGGAATATGGAAACACCTTGAATTTTTTTCTGCGAACATTTACTTCTTTTTGCAAGTTCTCTAAACTGGTGCAAAAACGCACCATTGTTAGAATATGAGTAAGTCAGCACCCAGCACCCCCTTTAACTGGTGCCCAAGGCAGATGTCCCCACTTGTCATACCCTAGATATACCACTGGTGGCAGCAGTGAGTAAACTGAGCCAATACACGAATTAGACACTCTGCTGTGCATAGAGCATTTTTAAAGTGCTATATGGAGTTTTTAACTACAGCCTTGTAATCATCCTCATCTCTCCTCCCCATTCTCTTTCTCTCCTGCATCTTCCTGGGTATCTAATAGCCAAGCTCCAATGACATGTAATTCTAAAATCCAGATGGATGGCATGCATAAGGCTTTCACTTCGCAAGTAGTGGCTCTAGTAACCCAGAAGCACAATTTTATCAATAACCCAGCTTTGCTGATGTCAGCCATATATTCACAGAGCTGAAAGGTACGGGCTAGAGGGAGGTGGCGGTTTAAAGACTAATGCAGCTCTAATAGCAAGGAATTGGCTAAATGGATTCCGAACTGGATGCTTGGATCAAACTGGAAGCTTTGAAACTCCCATAGCCAGTCACATTATTGAATGAAGTCAGAGTACATTATCCAGCCTTAAAGTCTGGGTGTGGAGACCAGGGTCAAATCAAGTGATTGGGCCATCGATGGACCTGTCTGTCATGATTGTGTCCAATTCCCTTTTAAAGTCAGAAAGGAGAATCACTTCAGAAAAAGGGGGAGCTGAGAAATAGTAGATAATTCAAGATATTGTTTAGTAGCACAATTCATTTGGCTCAAGCTACATATTCATACTTAAAGGATCTGTGTTCTTTTTTCATTCTGTGTACAGTATCACAGATATAGATAGTGCTGTTATTGCTATTATTGCTATTATTATTATTATTATTATTATTATTATTATTAATAATAATAATAATAATAATAATAATAATAATAATAATATGGCAAACCTCCTACAGGAGTCCTCCTATAGTCCTGCTTACTGTCATGGGTCTCATCCTGCCTTGATGTGAACAGTGAGGCTCACAACTTGATGGGGACAGAGCATTCTGACTGTACCTTTATACCTTGCAAAAGAGGATGTCCTTAAAATGAACCAAAAGCACTTTGCAAAATGATGTTCCTTGCTCTGCGGACACCATCATCTCAACCCTCAGGGCCTCTCTTTCTCTAAGGCTGCAATCCTATTCACATTCACCAGGGAACGAATACCACTGAACTCAATAGGGCTTTCATCTGAGTAGGCATGCATAGAATTGCACTGTAAGTAAAGTCAAATGAGCTTACATAAGAACATAAGAAGAGCCCTGCTGGATCAGGCCAAAGGACCATCTAGTCCAGCTTCCTGTATCTCACAGTGGCCCACCAGATGCCTCAGGGAGCACACAAGACAACAGGTTTCTGTATGCTTCTTACCGCCTAATCAAATGCTTCCCTATTCACTGATGCAGCCATGGCAAAACAGTTTGTGCTGCATCATGTAAAGAAGTCTCCTCTGCACAAGGGTTAGGGTAAGCCTCTGAGGCATGGATTTGCTGGGGTAAGCCTTTGAGGCATGGACAAGTCTACTTCTTAACGATGAGTCTAAGGGTGCAATCCTAACCCACTTTCCGGCACTGACATAGCTGTGCCAATGGGGCATGTGCTGCATTCTGCAATGGGGTAAAAGTCATAGAGGCCTCCTCAAGGTAAGGGAATGTTTGTTCCCTTACCTTGGAGATGCATTGTCTTTACCCCGGTGCTGGAAGGTTGGTTAGGATTGCGCCCTAAATTGCTGACGCAAGTCCGAGTGGACCCACACAGGCAGATTGGAAACAGAAAGGGGCTTGGATTCAGCAGACACTACTACCACCAAACCCGCCTCCTTCCTGGATCTGATCCTCCCTTCTCCCTGCCTCTATCCCCACCCTATCCCACCTCCTCCACTGACTTACCTGGATCAGCAGGCCAGTCCTGAGCTGTCACCACGCATGGGGCCACTGCCGCCTCCCTGCTGGCACACTGGTAGTGTGCAGCTTTGTGCACATCCTGAGAATTTTTTTGCAACCGCCATAAGGCAGTCTCTATTGGTGGAATGATAGTTCTGCCAGCAGATTGGCCCATTCGGACTGGCCAATTAATGACTTGGGATTCCCCAATTCGTTTCTACTTGGAAATATTTCACTTACAAGGCAATCATTATCAACAACAACATGGTTTGTTGAGATCTCCAGTTACCCTGGTTGTCTGGTTTTGGGGAAAAAAATGTAAATGCCTACACACAAGTATAATATAATAAGGCAACTATCCTGGTACATCACAGACGACTTTGGGAAGCTGATGGCTTGCTGACTTCCATTTAATGATATTTATCCAAAGGAAGCCCAATGCTTAGGAAAGGTTTTCCAGAATGGGAAATCCACATGAAAAAGGGAGGGAACTCTCTGGAAATGTGATGTAGGATACAGAGTTGGGCTTAAGGAGTTTGCATGTTCTCAGTACGTTTTGCCTAACTTCAAGGCACAATTCAAGGTGCTGATTACAGGGCCGGTTAAAGTCTGTTCAACTTGGGGCCAAAGTGCAGGAAGGAGCTACCTTCGTCCATCTGAAAGTACTAATCCCCTAAGATCTTTCTGGGGAGGTCTCTTGCAGGCAGTAGCATCCCTACAAGGGGGGGAAGCGCTAGGTTTTGCACGGAGCCCTACTGTGCTATGTAAATTGCTTCTCTCCCTTGCATTGCAGAGGTGTTGCTTTTGCTGCAAGGACTGGCTATAACTGTGAGGGACAGGAGCAATTTACACAGCAAGGTACGGCTCCTTGCAAAACCTAGTGCTCTGCCTCCCTGTAGGGATGCTGCTGCTTGCAGGGCCCATCACTGGGCTTGTTTTGACACGGTAGGGCTTGTTTTGATGCCACCTCACTTACAGCCCAATCCTAAGCAGCGCTGGCTTAGCAAGGCCGGCACAATAGAGCTGCATCCTAAGGCCATTAAGGAGGCGGCAGCAGCACAGTGCAGGGCAAGGGGAGGTTTTCTCCTTGCACCTGGGTAAGCCCCAGCCAGCCCTATGGGGATGCTCGGATCTGCGCCTGCTGTTTTGCAGGTGCAGGAGAACATGCACAGCAGTGGCCTGAATTGGGACCGCCCTGGCTGGAGACGTGGTTTAGGATGCGGCCCTATGGCAATCGTGTGTCACCGCCCCCATCGCCGCCCACTGCGCTGCCCCATTACAACCCCAGCACGCCTCTGGAATGCCCTCAGCAAGGTCCTGCGCCAACAGAATGCTGCCGGCGCTCAACCAGCACACAGCTGGCACTACCGACGGGCGCAGCCATGTCCATACACCAATGCTGCTGCTTGCGCCAGTCCAGCGCCCGACTTGCCGGTGCAGATGCACTTGACGGCACGATTGCGACTGCGCTGGACCGATGCAAGAGCATAGCGCCAGGGCAACGCAGGTATAAGACTGCGCTCTTAGTCTTGTTTAAGGCGCAATCCTAAACAACTTTCCAGCACTGACATAGCGCTAAGTTTTGCAAGGAGCAAAACATAGCAGTGCCAGGGTGGCATGAACTACATCCTGCAGTGGAGTAGTAGTCATGGTGGCCTCTTCAAGGGATGGGAATATTTGGTCCTTTACCTTGGAGCTGCATTGCCCTTACCCCAGTGCTGGAAAGTTGGTTAGTTTTGGACCCTTAGTTGAGTTTAGATGCTTTTAATCAGGGGACACTTGGATCTAATGAGAGAAAGGCAGGACATAAATCTTTGACATAAAAAAAAAGAAATAATCAGGTATTCTAGACACACTGTTAAGTCTCCAGGGCTCTCTCATCTAAGGGAAACTCAACCCACTGTCCCAGAACTACTCATCACTCAGGGATGTGGAAAGCGCATAACACGACACAAAAGACATGCTCACAGCTTCCTGGACGCTGGTCTTGGAAGGTGTCCATGGTTCCTTGATATTCCCAAGCTGTCCCACCAGTTTTGGATCCAGGAGGGGAAGGACATTTGTGGTAGATGGAGTCAGAAACGTATCTGGCCTCTGCAAGAAACCACAGAATGTTAGGACAGACTCCAGCACATACACATCTTCATCAAACACATTCATGAAGGGCAAGGTTGATCAGTAGCAGACAGCCATCATCAGTCCATTGAACCATTAAACATTTGGGTGCAGGTTTGTTGGGATGTATTTTTACTTGTCTTGTTCAGTCGTGGTTTGGGCTTCTTAAATTTTAAAAGTCTGAATTTTTAAAAATGGTAATCGGTGGGATGGCCCCAAAGGAAAGAGAGAGAGAGAGAGAGAGAGAGAGAGAGAGAGAGAGAGAGGGAGGGAGGGAGGGAGGAAAACATTAGAGGTGTGCCCCAGCATCCATGGATTCAGCATCCGCCGTTGCAGTTATCCACAGACACCATGCACAACTTTTAAAGAGAAAGGGGAAGGTTAAATTTTTAACCCAAGGCTAAATGCAGCCCACAAATACTATATGGAATACCGGTTTGGCTCCGAGCATTCAACTATTCAACTGAACAACTACAGGCTGACTTCTTGAGGAGGATCTTAGGACTTCCTAAAGCCATTACTTATGAAGTACTGTGTCTGGAATCGGGCCAGTTAGAACTGCAAGCTTGGCTACTAACCTCCAAATATTGGCTAAAAGCTTTTTTCCTGGCGGATCATAATAACCTCGTATTCCACCTCCTACATGACAAGTACAATCCTGCCGAGCTCTGGCTAACCAAACTTAGCCAAATTGGACTTGACTTAGATCTACTAGGAACTATGTCAATGCTGGAGGCTTATAAGAGAATCAAACTACGTCTCGTAGACATTCACGACCAGAATTTGCTAGCAGCTGCTCCAAGGTTTTGTTCTCCTTTGCACCATCATATTTCAATTGGAGCCGGACTCCTGCCTCGATATCTTCACCTAATAGATAGCCCGGTTCTGAGAAGAGCACTAACCCTAGCTAGGTGTAATATTATACCTTCGCAAATTCAGTGGGGTAGGTACAGAGGCATTGCTTTCTCAGATAGACTTTGCCCATGCAATCTCCAAGTCGTAGAATCTTTAGAACACCTAGTTCTTTATTGCCCGCTCCATAATTATAGTAGACAATCCTTGCTTAACCCACTGATGGAGGAACTGGGACTCAAATATGAGGGAGTGAGTCTGAAGACTTTATTTGACCTCGGTTCGAAGCCGAATATTTTGCAGTTTGCTCTGTTTTTAGCACAAATAATCGACGCAAATCTGAAAAGGCTTGCTAAGATAACTGTTTGATTAATTTTCATTTTATTTACTAACTTTCATTTTATTTACACGTGACATGCTGGTTATTTCAGAATATAACCAGATCTTTTGTAACTGTAAATGCCAATAAAGGTTTTTGTATTTGTAAATTTTTAACCTTAGCCAGCAGGAAGGCAACCGTGTGGGCAGAAAGAAAGACTAAAACATGGAAGTTCCATCTGTATGTTGTAGTTCTTGAAAGATAGAACTTGTAAAAACCCCTAATTTGTAAAAAAAAAAAAAAAAAAAAAAAAAAAACCCTTGTGCGTTTAGAAAAAAAAGCCTGCCTATGTACACCGCCTTGAATTAAAGCCAGAGGAGCAAAATGGCCAAAGAAAGGCGGTATATAACTACTACTACTACTACTACTACTACTACTACTATTATTTTCCAGGCATCTTTCTGAGCAGCCTGCAGCCTTTTCCCAGTCCTCCACTGTTAAAGCACGCCCCCAGAATGCAGTGCAATGCTTCTCTTCTTGGTCACACTGCATTCTGGAGCATGCTTTGACAATGGAGGACTGGGAAAAGGCTGCAGGCAGCTTGGGAAGCGGCTTGGAATGCAGTGGTTTTGCTGCGAAAAGGTAAAAGAAATTATTTAAACCTTTCTATTTAAAAAGCATCCGGTTATCTGTGGTGGGGCTCAAAACGGAACGCTGATATTGGAGCATGCTTGAGAGGCAGGGAGAGAAAAAGGCACTGAGATGTGGCAGATCTGCTGCCTTGTATGAGCGCCTGTTCCTCCACTGATGTAATCTTGTAAATAACGCTAATATGACTACAATGCCATGCCAATCAATCAATCAATCAATCATTCAATCAATAATATTTATATACCGCTTTTCAACACAAGTTCACAAAGCGGTTTACAGGCTAATAATAATAATAATAAAGTTAAATGGGTTCCTGTCCCAAAAGGGCTCACAATCTAAAAAAATGCAGGACACCCCCAGGAACAGCCACTAGAAAAGACACTGCGCAGGGGTGAAGAGGAACAATTACTCTCCCCCTGATAAATATAAGAGGAACACCACTTGAAAAAGTGCTTCTTGCCCAGTTATCAGAGGTTAACTAGGGTTTAGCATGTCTCCAAAATCCTCTCCTCCAAAGAAAGCCAACATTAGTACCTTTCCCTCAGAGGAGTGGGTCTCAAAGTTTTTAGACCAGGCCCACTTTTTAGAATGGCACTCGTGTCAGGATTCCCCAGAGGTTATGTCATAAACCTGGAAGTGATGTGATATCCGGAAGTGACATCATCTAGCAGGAAGTGCCGTCATTGTGACATAATCAAATGACACTCCTGGAATGCAAACTGGCATTCTTGGACTACAGCAATTGTGCAACCATGAAACATCCCTGACAGAAAGCAAGGTAAGGACAAAATATTATGTAAAAGCACAAAATTTTTAAAGAATGGTCACTTGACAATTCAAACTGTGAACATTCACAATTGGAATATGGGAGGAGAAAGGTCTGTAGCTTCCAAGATGATTGCTCCAGGCTTTTCATGACCCACTGACATCAAATCAAGACCCACCAAGTGGGTCCTGGCCCACAGTTTGAGAAACACTGCCCTACAGCTTCTCACAACTTGATGAGTGGGGTGCACCCAACACTATATCGGAAGCATTGCCCTTAGGTTGCCAATTTTTTCCCAGTGATGCTGCCGTGTCTTCAATCGCTACTTTACCAAACTGCACTGGTGTGTAGGGGAAAAAAGCATCGCTTGGTTCAGGTTTGTTTCTGCATGCGGTCTCAATGGCATAGCAACTGCCAGAATAAGGGCACAGTCCTAACCTGGAATTAGGCCAGCACAGATAGGTCAGCAAAGTTTGGCCGGCACAAAGGACACCGTAAAATGTTTGGACCACTCTCAGAGTCAGAAAGGCCAACAAATAGACGTGCACCATCCTTCCTGACTCAGAGAGTGGTCCAAACGTGCTTTACGGTAGCCTTTGTGCTGGCCAAACTTTGCTGGCCTAACTGTGCCGGCCAAACTCCAGATCAGGATTGCACCCTAAATGACATGCTTAGCACAAGCACATACACACCTCCTTTCCCGCAAGTTTGAAATGCAGTGTAAGTTATCAGGTCCTCCAATCACCGTTTGCGCCTTATCAGTGACAAGGCTTCGGGGTGTGCTCAGACACTGTCTCAGTGGCTCAGGAGGTTCCTGCCTCTCCACGCGGGCACGGACAGACGTACAGATCAATGATGAAACGTCTATCAACAAAACTCATCAGCAGTGCAAACAAACGGTGCCAGGCAGATGGCTCATAACCCAATAGGGGTGGATCGCTAATTGAAGAGGATTCAGTTACAGCAAACTTCAATCATTTCCCAAGGAGGCCAATCTCCCTTTGCGTTTGCTGGCATGCTCCCCCCAACACAGCCTATTCATTTCCTGGTAATCCGCTCCTAAGTTGCTAAATTGGTCGCTGTGGATGGCTGGCGGCAAAGTGGCCCTCGGCCCCTTCCACTCTGTGACTGCGGGCAGTGATGACTCATTAGAGCTGTAATGAGAAAGTGGGGATGCCCAGAACCTCTTGGGTCCAAGGTCTTCCTGTGCTCCGTTCCCTGACTCCCCAGAGCCTGGGACTTGGGAGATGGATGGATAGAATAAAATACCTCCCAAGGCTGCTCTCAAGGTGCCCCGGCGACCTTGCCGCTCGCGGCCTCATTAACGCCATCAGACGCGGTCGTCAGGGCCTGCATGCTTCATTCAGCGAGGAGGCCTTGACCTTAGCCGGGCAGCCTTGGCTTCAAAGATGGCAGGCTCAGGGGGCGACCAAGTGGCAATTACGCCCGTGCCCACACAGATGCTCGGAGGAAAACAAGTTCATGCAAAATGCAACAGTTTATCCCGCTCCGTGCAATTACACCAAGCCCATGCACAGATGGTGTCCAGGGTGGTGGGGGATGATTATACGACTCCCCCTCCAGTGCCTGAGAAATCCAGAACAGGTTGGCCAGCCAAACTACATGTGCCCGTAATTCAATTAGCTCCCCCCTAAACCTTCCTCTGGGAGAAGCAAGCGGAAACTGACAATTTTTCCTTGCACAAAGATAATGTCTCTCTCCCTCTTTCTTGTTCACTTCACTGTAGCCCGGTTGTATCCCACTCATTAACTGTCTAACAAAGCGGGGCCAGCTCAATCCGTTCCCATTCAGTAGTAATTCTATCACTCCTCTATCATTTCTGCAGCAATCACGGTTTCTAACAAGGGTGAGCAGGGAGATTACTGCAGGAAGGAGCCTGCCCAAGAATAATGAGCACCCACGACTCAGCTCCATTCAGCCACTGGCCGTTGGTTTTCTTTCGTAATTTTTTTCCCCTTGTAATCGATTTGGCCCTTTATGCACATGTGTGCTGGCAAACACAGACTGAAAGATCTACCCCCGTGAAATGGGCAGCACACTGTTTTTTTTTAACCAATTAACAGCCGTACTGGTTTATCCACAGGGCTTCTGGCTTGTGGGTCACCCTTTCCAGAGCTGAGCTATGACTTGGAAGGGCTGCAAATCTCCGATGGGGTTAGTGTAAAGGGCTGGTCAGGTCAGGAACTGACTTAGTTCTCATGTCCATCAGAGAGCCCACCTGCCTGACCAGATCCAAGAATTCCCCAGTGGCAGTGGTGACACCAGTTATCTATATAACTCACACCACTGCAGTATCCATCTACAAATGGAAGCATTTCCCAGAAGCCCCTGTGTCACTGCAGGGCCTAAGGAATGTTCCCATTGGCCAGTGCAAAGCCACCACCACTACCTACATTACAGATTCCCCCATTAGTCAATAGGGAAAGTGGGAGTAGCTGACCTGTCATCACTGTCAGTAAACTTGGAGGGTGGACTAGGGCCTGAGATGTCCAAGAGGGGAACCAATGCAGGGTTTTGCTTCTGGGACCATTACTCATCTGGTGGCATAACTGAATCCTCAAGTTCTCCTTCTCAATAAATCAAATTCAACAAAAAGTTCACAAAGCGATTTACAGGCAAATAATAAAGTTAAACGGCTCCCGGTCCCAAAAGGGCTCACCATCTAAAAAAAATGCAGAACATCATCAGCAACAGCCACTAGAAAAGACACTGCACAGGTGTGAAGAGGGACAATTACTCTCCCCCCACTAGAGGAACACCACTCAAAAAAGTGCCTCTTGCCCAGTTAACAGGGGTCCTGCAGCTCTTTCTGCCCTTGCCCTCTGGAGGGAAGCACCTGGAACCTGAATTAGGTCAGGAATGGTCAGGAGCCAGAAAAGAGGGCTTCCTCATGGCAGTGACACTGGCAGAAGAGGTTGGTTACTTCTGCCCAGCGTTGTCATTCAGCTGGAACGCTGGGCGGGAAGAACGGGTGAGCGGCAGAACGGAAGAACGGAAGAACGGCGAAACGGCGAAACGGACTGGAACACAACAGGCGGGCTGCCGCTCACCCATTCCTCCCGCCCAGCGTTCCAGCTGAATGACAACGCTGCTTCTGCCCCAATCCTCCTCTTGCAAGTTGAGAGCAAAGAAGAGGATTAGGGTGCAGAATGAAGCAGCTGGGTGGAGAGTGGACCAAGGGAGGCAGCAGGGTGCAGAGCACCCATTGTCATTTTGTCACCTCCTCCAGCCTGCCACCTGAAGCGACTGCCTCATGGCTGGTCTGCAGCGGACTGCACAGGAGCCACGTTCTTGCTTGTGGACTTCCCTGAAGCCTCTGGTTGGCCACTGTGAAAAGCGGGAAGCTGAACTAGGCAGAACCTCCCTAGGATACAGGGCGACACTTTCATAGCTGAGGCGTCACAGGGGTTACAGGACCCTGGGCGGCATTCCATAGGGTGCAACGGTGCCTGCCCCTGCCCCCCTCGCTTGCAGCCACACCTCCTCCAAACACGAGCGGTGCTGTGCTCCGGTAGCATCCGGAAAGCCAAAGAGGCTGCAGGTGGCCACCCCAGTGCTCAGAATGCCTCTGGAAGGCCAAATACTTCCATAGAAGACCAGAAGTGAGGATTTTGGGCCTTCCAGAAGCATTCTGAGGGCTGGGGAGGTGGCACAGCTCCAGGGCCAATCAGAGGAGTGGCTGTGGAAGGTGTGCCCCCAAGGTGGGACACCTTCCAGCTATGCCGCTGCAGTGGGGCTCCCACCTCCCAATGCTCTGTATATTTACAGAAGGATATAACGAAACATAAAAGGGACGTAGTGGCGCAGTGGGTTAAACTGCTGCTGCTGGGCTTTCTGACCGGAAGGTTGGGAGTTCAAGACTGCGCGACTGAGTGAGCTCCCGTTGCTTGTCCCAGCTCCTGCCAACCTAGCAGTGCGAAAGCACCTAAATGCAAGTAGATAAATAGGGACCACTTTGGTGGGGAGGTAATGGCGTTCCGTGCGCTACGACATAGAGTCATGCTGGCCACATGACCATGGAAGCTTGTCCTTGGACAAAACGCCGGCTCTACAGGTTTTGAAATGGAGTTGAGCACCACCCCCTACAGTCGGTCACGACTAGACCATTCGGTCGTGGGGAAACCTTTACCTTTATAAAGAATCATACCAAGATTCCCCTCCAAAGGCTTCCTTCCCCACAGCCACCCCATGGAAAAAGATCCTCTCTTTGCACAGCATCATACATTATCAGTTTAATTTATGTTTCCCCTCTCCTTGTAGCCCACTGCGCACTTAGCAATCTGTCAGCACCTGTCACTTTAACGCAGCCACATCGCATGGCAGTCTCTTTCATTTCACTGTTATCAGCCAGGAGGTCCTTTTGTGTATTTTTAAAAGAAACACACACAGAGAATCATGTTAAAACAGTTTAAAGTGACAGCAAGCAAGAACAAGAAATGAAGGATCAAGACCATCGTTCCTATTAGAATTAATTAACTCTACCGAATGCCTTTGAAAAAAGCTTAGCAGGATCTCCCAGACCAGCACGGCGCACGTGCACACACCAGGCAAATGCAAATGTGGATTTGTATTTGTCAGTGGCTTTGGCAGAAGCAGACATCAGGTTTACTATACAGAGTCTAATGTAACTGGAAGGGAGCAGCACCCAACAGAGAGCAGTCACAGTGGTTGGGGGCCTGGTCATGTATCACTGGGGAAGGGGCAGCTGGAAAAAAACAGACAGGAATTTGAAGGAGCTACTGCATGCAAAATCTTCCTGTGTTTAGCCTCTGTCACCTCCCTTGCTCTGTTGAATTTTGGTTTGTAAGCTCCTCGGGGCAGAGTCATTCTGTATGCAGGAACATAAAAAGATGCCTTATGCCAAGGCAGCTCTTTGACACACAATGTGCAGCTCTTGGGAATATGTTGATTGAGCTCCTTTTTTTTTTTTTTTTTTTTTTTGCATCACAAGGAATATAAGAGGCAAATAAGAAATGGTCAAGCTTCATAATTATTTACTGGGAATAAACTGAGAATCCATTGGCTTAAAACATTAAGAGTGCAATCCTAAACTGTGCTGGAACAGTGAGGCTAGCAGGCCCGCGCTATATCCAGTGCTGCTTCGGTGCGCTGGGGAGCCTCCCTGGGGCAAGGGCATCCAGCCTCCAGCCTCCCCTATGGATTCCTCGGATCTGCACCTGCTAAATAGCAGGCACAGAGCCTAGAAGGTTGCATGGCCCAAATCAGGGCTGCGCAGCCTGGGGACGGATGCTTGGATGTGGCCTAACGGCCACCTCCCATCTCCACCTCTCTCCCAGGGCTGGCACACCAGCCTAAGAGGAAAAGTTGAGGGAACTTGGTATGTTTAGCCATCCTGCCAGGGGCCACTGTGAAATGGCCACCTGCCCCGGACCCAGTGTTGTATCAGGGTGGGCCATTTGAGAATTCTGAAACGCCATCCAATAAGAAAGAGGACAGATCGTTTCTTATCCAATAAGAAAGGGGACAGACCCCTGCTAACTGGGCAAGAGGCACTTTTTCAAGTGGTGTCCTCTTATATTTAGCAGGGGGAGAGCAATTGTCCCTCTTCACCCCAGCACCGTCTTTCTCATGGCTGTTGCTGGTGGTGTTCTCCATTCTTTTAGATTGTGAGCCCTTTTGGGACAGGGAGCCATTTAACTTTAATGTTACTATTTGCCTGTAAACCGCTTTGTGAACTTTGTGTTGAAAAGCGGTATATAAATACTAGTGATTGATTGATTGATTGATTGATTGATTGATTGATTGATTGATTGATTGAT
>JAJKFI010000020.1:7029552-7069041 GCA_029204185.1 Lerista edwardsae
TGATTGATTGATTGATTGATTGATTGATTGATTGATTGATTGATTGATTGATTGATTGATAAATAAATGCTGGCTAGCCGGTGCTCACACTGAGGCATGGGGATATGTGCTAGCATTCCTGCTGATGCTGGCATGGGGGATGTTGACTTGCATGCATGGGCACACTGGATAGAGAGAGCAAAATCTGGAGATGTCTTGGGCATTGGGATTGTCTTGGGCCACCGCTGGGAGAATACAAAGCTCCAAGGCAGGAGGCGTGGTCTGGAGATTGAGTTGCTGCCTTGCCTAAAGAGACTAAGAGGATCAGCTTCGGTCTTGCCTTGGAAGGGCAACTGGAATGCCACTGATGGAGCTTCATAGAGGAGTGTGGAGTCAGTTGGCAAGAAATGGATAGCATCTTGAGAGCCAACCTACGGCTTGATTTGCAGCCGCCTGTGGAAGCTTGGAAGGCTAGACCTATGCAGCCAGGATGCTGGCTGCACTATGAAGGGAAACATCTGGAGAAATGGAGGGTTCTATGAATTTCTCTTGTAGAATAACACTTGTAAAAACCCATTTGAAAAAATTGAGCTTATGGTCACCCTGCCTGTGTAAACCACCTGGGTAGTGCAATCCTCTAATGGATGTAGCGCCGATGCAACACCGTTGCATCAGCGCTATATCATTACTGCTGACGCAGGGGCACCCAGCAGCACCCCCGCATTGGCGCTGACACTCTGAAGCCGGCGCTACAAGTAGCATCGGCTTCAGAGCGCTGATGGGGAGCCTTCCTTGCACCAAACGAAGCCAGTCGGCGTGAGGGAGGAACCGTCCCATTCCGGACGGGGATTGGTGGGAGGGGAGGGAGGTTGGGGGCGGGACGTGGGTGGGCTTGGGAGGCAACCATACGGCTGCATCCTAAGCCTGCTCGGGAGGCTGCGCGGCTCCAATTCGGGCCACGCGGTCTCCTTGGATCTGCGCCTGCTAGTTAGCGGGTGCAAATCTGAGGAGCGCATAAGGGAGGCTAGAGCCTCCCCTACCGTAAGGGAGCAAACACTCCCTTGCCATGGGGAGGCTCCAGCCTCACTTATACTGCATTGGGTTTGGCGCTGGCCAGCCGGCCTCGCTAATCCAGTGCAGTATAGGATTGCGCCCTGAGTCGATGAGAAATGTGATATATAAATACTGTAATACATAAATTAGAAGGCTATTCCTTTAAGGCAGCAATTTTCAACCAATGTGCTGAGACACAAGTGGCCAAAATGCTGAAAACCTCGGTAAAAGGTAAAGGTTTCCCCACGACCGAATGGTCTAGTCGTGACCGACTATAGGGGGCGGTGCTCATCTCCGTTTCTAAGCTGAAGAGCCGGTGTTTGTCCAAGGATAAGCTTCCGTAGTCATGTGGCTGGCATGACTTTACACCAAGGCGCACGGAACACCGTTACCTTCCCACTGAAGTGGTACCTATTTATCTACTTGCACTTTTAGGTGCTGTCAAACTGCTAGTTTGGCAGGCGCTGGGACAAGCAATGGGAGCTCACTCCGTTGTGTGGTCTCGAACTGCCAACCTTCCGGTCAGCAGCTCAGCGGTTTAACCTGCAGCACCACCACCTCCCTATGTATAATTGGAAGGGTACTTTAATGCTGAATGCAATGAAACAAACCACGTTGGAATGTCTGTATTCTATCAAACGTTACTGGTCAATTAACCAGAAAACCTTTTATTTATTCGTTTTCTTAATAAATTAAAGTTGATCGCGTCATGGGGGCGGGGGCTACGAAGTCTCCTTTGCCCCAGGTAACAGATGCCTTAGCGACACCACTGCATCATTCCTTATGAGTTTCCACTTGGGATGTAAGCACAATGGCCAGACTTACTTGATCTGTAGTACTCAATCACCAGGGCAGTATCGTCTGAGAACGCGGTAGCTCCATCCCTGCCTTGGAACAAGTAGGACATATTCCACACTGGTTGTTCAGGAGGTCTGCCAGCTGTTGAAATCTAAGGTTTGGAAAGGGATGGAGTAACATGGGTCAATATAGAAGCAGAAAGATTATAAATACAACATCTTGACCTGGAAAGCCTTCATAAAGGACCAGAAGTCCTTCCAAAATCATGCCTCTCTAGGACTGCAATCCTATATCACTTTACTGGGAGTAAGTCCCATTGAATACAATGGGATTTTGTTCTGAGCTGACATGAATAGGATTGCGCTGTAAATGACCTTGGGTACAATCCTAACCAACTTCCCAGCACTAACACAGCTGTGCCAATGGGGCAAGTGCTGCATCCTGCAATTGGGGGGGGCAGTCACAGAGGCCTCCTCAAAGTAAGGGAATGTTTGCTCCCTTACCTTGGAGCTGCATTACCCTTATCCCAGTGCTGGAATATTGTTTAGGATTGCGCCCCTTCACAACTGCAGTCAGAGCGCACATGGTTCTCTGAGATCTATTTCACATATTACAGTGGTATTCAAACTTTTTAGATCGGGACCCACATTTTAGAATGGCAGTTGTGTTGGGACCCACCAGAAGTGATGTCATTAACTTGGACGTGATGCTGTGGCAGGAAGTGACATCATCAAGCAGGAAGGTGCTGTCATTGTAACATACTAAAATGACACTCCTGAAATGCAAATTGGCATTCTTGGACTGCAGCAATTGCACAACCATGAAAACATTCCTGACAGAAAGCATTATGGACAAAATATGATGTACAAGCAGTGAACTACACATAATTTTTTTTTAAACCCTCACTTAAAAATTCAAACTGTTAACACTCACAAAAGGAATCTAGCAAGAGTAAGGTCTGCAGTTTCCAAGATGGGTGCGCCAAGCTTCCCCCAAACCCACCTGACATCAGGTTGTGACCCACCAAGTGGGTCCCGACCCCCAGTTTGAATTACATGGCAACAAATCCTGGTTGATTGGGAACCTTGCCCTTATGCAACCCTGCTTTATCATTGCCTTATTCCAAAGTATAGAGTTTTTTTATGCTCATTTGCAACCAAAACAGGATCCCTGAAAACACATGCAACTGGGCAATGTTCTGTTTTTGCAATTGCTTACTATCACTATTGAATGACTGCGGTCTATCAACATTTGCAGGTGTCTGCAGCTGTTCCTTCCAAACCTGTGCTAGGCATCATGCCGGCTCTCAAGAGGGCAGCATCAACATAGGTCTCCCACCATTTCAAATATTGACAAAGAAGCTCCTTTTAATCCCATTACAGAGCACTCAGACTAGCAAACACTGCGAGAACAACTTGCCGATCTGCCTTCTGCTTGAATGAATATTGTTTTTGCAGAATCTGAGAGTTCGCAATGGAACAGCTACGTGCATTTCTACATATGCATAACCAGATGTCAAAACCACAAGGAAGATCACTGTGACGGAGCGAGGAGGATCGTTCATGGTAGGCCTTTAATCAGTGGGCAAGGAACAGAAGAGTCCATGCAGTTCCTTAAATGGCTCTGCCTTTTCAATACGCTAATACACACAGCAACGCACTTAATGCATATAATACACAGGCTCCATAAATGGACATGATTTCATATACGATGCAAAGTGTGGCATGTGTCATTTTCCATTGAGAGCGCAATCCTAACCTGGAGTTAGGCTGGCACAGTTAGGCCAGCAAAGTTTGACTGGCGCAAGGGATACGAGTGGTATGTTTTGGGAAGAAGATTTAGTCGAGAGGGTTAATGCCTCAGTTTGCCTGAAGATAAGAGCTGAAGATCTGCAGGTCGCCAGTTCGGGACTACTGGAAGTCTCTGTGAGTGGCAGACCTTGTAATTGCGACTGATTAACAGCTGAGCTGTCTCCAGCTGCCTTGTGTGAGGGGGAGTTGTGCCGAAGTCAGCTGCTTCTCTGGTGGGAGCAGGGAAGCCGCTTATTAGCTAGCAAGAAGACAAACGGGTGGCCAGAAAGAAGGACTAAATCCAGAAAGATCCATCTGTATGTGTGTAGTTCTTGGAAGATAGAACATTTTCTGTATAAATTGTAAAAACCTTTGGGTTTCTGAATAAAGTCTGCCTATGTGAACCGCCTTGAGTTATAGTCATTAGAGAAATCTGATGACCTAAGAAAGGCGGTATATAAATACAAGGATGATGATGATGATGATGATGTTTGGACCACTCTCGGAGTCAGAGAGGCCAGCACACAGATGTGGCTATCCTCCTTGACTCCGAGAGTCGTCCAAGCATGCTTTATGGTGATCTTTGTGCCAACTTGTGTATACAGTATAAGCCACAGAATCCAGTTATAAAACTTTGTCCAGACTGTATCATATCAGGGGTGGATGGGTAGGCTAGACGTTGGAAGGTTGGAAGATGACTTTTAACATTATTAATACTTCTCACACTTAGAATTTGTATTGCACTTTAAGGGGTGTATCAAGCACTTCTCTTTATTGATATTGTCATTACAAGAACTCAAGCAAGCAAGCATCACTGTATTGAACACTGAGAGATCATGGCAGAGGTTTGACCTGAGACAGTCCTGATTCACCATTAGCCCCTATGCGACACCAATTCTTACTTCTGCAGGTTTGTGTCCCTGAATGAAGGCTGGAAGCACCAGGCTGAGAAGGGGTTAATCTTGGCTCCGCCCACTTCTTTCTGGAATGCTCTCAGTGAAAAGCACATGTCAGCCTTGCTGCTTGGCTGAAGGTGAACCCAGAGCTATTGTCTGCAGATCCTAATGGGAAATGGCAGGCGAGAGGGCATGCTGGGATGGCAGAGTGATCAAATATGATTAGCCAACACATGTGCCTGCTAAGGGAAAACCATTAACCTCGGTAACCAAAGTAACTGCCCTCCCCACAACAACCCCTAACCTTCCCTCAGAGCCCAGCAGAGTTCAGTGCATCATCAATGCATTGATTATGGCCATCCGCTCGATGTACAAGAAACACAAAGTAGATCTCATCCCCCATCATGGATATTGATGAGGAAATGTTTACAGTGCAGTCATCCACAGATGTGAGAGGGAAGACAGCTGTCCCTTCCATAAGTCTGGAACCAAGTGAGCTTTTGTTGTACATGATCGCAAGTCTCCATACTCATTTTTTTACAGGCATGCCCTGGTATGCACTGATTCAGTATCCACGGTTTCAGCTATCCATGGATAACCATGAATACTGGGACACCTATTAAAAAGATAGGGAAACATTAAGCAAATCTCTTTTTCTTTACCTTGTTGCAGCAAAACCACTGATGTTCCCCTATCTTTTTCAGGTATCCACCAAGGGGTAGGGAGTAAGGAACAGAACCCCAGCGGATACCGGGGCATGCCTGTACATCTGAATTTCTGGTTGATAGCATAGTTTGCTTTCCACCCCCATTCAAGCAAAGCCACGGCTATTACCCATCCTTAGGTCTGCAGGAAACAGAATTCACTTAAGAGTTATGGAAGGAGCCTCTTTGATTTCATTACATACTTACTGAAATGGACGAAAGCTTTCTCTTGCAATCTGAAACATCTACTGGACCAGAACTCACATTTCACCAACAGTGGTGAAGCCAGAATGCTAAATCCTGGTTTGGTTCAAGCCTTCCAAACCTGTCGTGTCAATCTACTGTAAATTGTAAAGGCTCTGGGCAGAACCGCATATTTATGCCCTCTTAGCATCTTGTCAGCAATGGTTCATTCTGCCCACTATAGCACTTTAGATACGTGACTCCATGAGCTGTGATGACAAAAATGCAATGGATGTGCAGACAGGTTAATGTACATTCATGTATCTTTCCACCACCACCCCTCCTACAGTTGTAGATTTTGCCTTGTGGTTGAAAGCTTGCAAACTTTTATTATCTAAAGTTCTAGAGGCTTGGATGTAATGGGAAGTTAGCAGAAATGTAAGAAAGAGACGGGAGACTTACTGTCAGGTAGATTTACAACCAAGACCTGGAATCTATTCACTAGTGTCAAGCATCTGATGGCAATGAAGATTTATGACAAAGGTCAAGCACAAGCCAAATATGGCAGAGAACACCATGATGGCACATACTGGGAAGGGGGAGCATCTGTAGCCAACTCCTTCACGTGTGATGTTTACTATAGATGAGGGGCTCTGATAGCAATAAATTCTCAGTTATTTTACCAAAGGAAATTGGCTTAAAGGAGAGTTGTGGATTCAAGGCTGGCCCATTCATGAGGCTGCCTCAAACAGTTGCTTCAGGTGGCAAAATTAGTGTGTGGGGGGGCAGGCACCTCCATCTACCCACCTGCCTACACTTCTCCTCCTGCTCTCTGGATTAAAATGAAGAGGGAAATGGAGCAGAAGAAAAATGTGTTGAGCAAGAGACTGTTGAACTAGAGTACCATATGTACTCTCTAGTCCACTAGTCTGCTCTCCTCCATACTTTGGGCGCTATCCTATTCTGGAGTTAGGCTGGCACAGTTAGACCAGCAAAGTTTGGCCGGCACAAGGGACACCGTAAAGTATGTTTAGACCACTCTCGGTGTCAGAGAGGCCAACACACAGATGTGCACCATCCTCCCTGACTCCAAGGGTGGTCCAAACACGCTTTACAGTGGCCTTTGTGCTGGCCTAACTGTGCCAGCCTAACTCCAGGTTAGGATTGTGCCCTTTCCTTTCTGCCTCATTCCCCTCTTCCTTTTCCAATCCAGAAAACAAGAGGGGTGGGGTGGATGCAGAGGCAGATCTAAGGGAGGGCAAAGCTCTAAGTTTTGCAAGAAGCCTTACCTTGCAGTGGAAATCACTCCTCTCCTGCACCATTTCAGCCAATCCTCACAGGGAAAAGCAACATCTTGGCGTTGCTTACTGGCTACAGCAGCAAGGGAGAGGAGGGATTTACATGACAGGATAAGGCTCCTTGCAACACTTAGAGCTTTGCCCTCCCTGTAGATCCACCTCTGGGTGGATGAAGGCAGGTGCCTCCCCCTGCCAAACCACAGCCTGTGGCTACTGCTTCAATCTGCCTTATGGATGAGCCGGGATGTCCGTCCTGTATTACAAGGTTGTAAACTGTCATTAGAAATGGACTGAGCGCTCAGATAGTAAAAGCTAAAGAAAATGGGTCAATAGGTCTAAACCTGCTGGAAAACGATGACACATGTGAATCATTGGCAGGCACAGGGTGTCTTGTACAATTTGTAAGGCCGGTCAGTGTGTGCCTTCTGTGTGTGGGCACGAGGGCACTGGCAGAACAACAGCACATGCTGCATACTGGCATTCCAGGGGTTAAGTGACATACAAAAAAGGGGGCGTTTAACACAGGGAGAAAGAGAATACCACGATGGGTCAATTCCCAGTCTGCAGATTAATTTGTAATTCAATTGCTAAATGCAATCCTGTGCTCAGGAAGCATGATTTATGGTGGTCAGCAAATCACACGGGAGTTTTCGCATTCCTGTCTGCTGTTCCTCCAGCCCCATGTCTCAGAAAAGTCCTCCGCCCCTGCTTCTAAGGCTACATAAGAGATAGGAGCCTTCTCAACTGTCCCTCAAGATCAGCGCTTCAACCACCCTCTAATGATTATTTCCATTTCCAAGCCCAAATGAAGACATCTTTCACCCTGCCCTGAGGTAGTAAAAATGGAAAACCTTTAATCGGGAAGATGGGGGTCTCTAACTCCTCCTCATTTGGGGAGAGGGAGGGAACACCCCCAAGCATCCTCCCGCTTTGGAGAGAAGGCACTGGTTGAGAGATGGCTGCCAATGTGAAAGGTCAGCCTGTATCGGAGAATATTGAAAGGGTAAGTACATAATGTTGTATTTTGAGCACTCAGAAGGCGTGACATTTCAGCAAATGGGAACAGGGAACATCGTCTTCTGAAAAGGACTAGAATCTTTCACAGCTGAGTTTGGAGAAAGAGTGCACATGCATCTCAGTATTCAATCTGGACTCAAATGGCGCTTTTCTGCACATTCCAAGCCAGATTTTCCAAATCATCAATTTGATCATTCACAAAGGCTTGAGCATGCCCATAAAAGGCTGAACCCTGTAAGCAGCGGATTGATTTGCTCTGAAAGACTCCAACTTTTGCAGGCGCGCTACTGTTTCTCTTGATTCTGTTTGCATATACTTAAGGAGGGGAGTTCGATAATCTGAGCTCCCTTGGTGCAAGGCTTATAACATTAGTTCCAGCAAGAAATAAGAGAAGCACACACACCAGCAGCAAAAAAAAAGTGCAGAGAACTGAAAGGAACCTAAAGGTAATTCAACCCTCTGCTGCAAGATAGGAATATCAAACCAAACTGTCACAGGAATCTATTATTATTGTTTTTAAAGTGCCATCAATGTGTGCAGCCCTTCACAGAAATTTAAAAGACAAGTCCTTGCCTCGAGAGACAACCTAGAGTGTGAGATGACAGAAGGGGATGGAGGCAAAAGTAAACTGGGAAACATATGCAATTGTTTCTGTTTCAGTAAAGCACTCTACGACAGAGCGCCAGTTAGGAGCACCGGTGAGGAGGCCTCAGAAAGTCTCCTGGACCTGATTGGGTTATCTCCGGTCTGTCAAGTTTGCGGATAACAAATCCGCGGATAACAAGGCCAGACCTATACTAGCAGTTAACTCACTGCAATGCCATGAGCACTAGAGATTCCCAGTGCTAGAGACATCAAAATGTTTGTTTTTGTTTTAATTGGCTGTGTGTATGCACTCTGTTCAATGATGACTAAGAAGTGTGCCCTTGCCCCAGGTGAGGCAGGCCTATGGGTACCTTGAACCTGCGCCCGCGATTTCATGGGCACAGGTTTGAGAGGGCCGCGCAGCCTAGCGATGGGGCCTTGGATGCAGCCTAATGGCCGCAGCCCAGCCCCACCCCCTCCCCAGGCTGGCACGCCCACTGGCATGACCACCCCTTGCCCAGTTCCTCCCACCTGCCCAGTTCCTCCCAGAACTGCCCTTGCGCCAAGCTTGGCTGGTGCAAGGGCAGCTCTTCACCAGTGCTCAGATGCTACTCCTAGTGTCGGCCCAAACGCTCTAGCGCTGACACAGGGGCAGCAGCATCATGCAGCCGGAATGCTGGGTGGGAGGACCGGGTGAGCGGCAGCCCGCCCATTGCGTACCGCTCCATTTCGCCGTCTTTCCCGCCCCACAGGGGCAGGGAAGACGGCGAAATGGAGCGGTACGCAACGGGCAGGCTGCCGCTCACCCGTTCCTCCCGCCCAGCGTTCCGGCTGCATGACGCCGCTGCACAGGGGTGCCGGTCGGTGCCCCCACATCAGTGCCAGTGACGTGGTGGGGGCAGGGTTGCGCCCTCAGTGATGTCCGTGGGTCGAATTAACATGAGTGGTAAAAAAAAAAACACCAGCATTTTCAACAAGTGCCCAACCCCGGTACTATGATCCAGCCTCCTTGCACCCTGGGCCTCCTCGGTCATAATGCTAGGAAAAGGATGAAGCAGAGGAGAGAGAGCAAGCAGAATCCTATGCCTGTCTACTCAGAAGTAAGACCCATTAGATTCAATGGGGCTTACTCCCAGGAAAGTGTACATAGAATTGCAGCCTTAAACCTGAGAGTGGCCCCTCTACTGGGCCACATAACCTTCAGTGAAAACCTTCCATACAGTCAAGCTTTGTTTAACGTTTCCAACAAACTCACGTGACGTGTGTGAGAAGAGAAAAAAGGAAGGTTTTTGGGATTTTTTCAGCCCAGATGGCTCAGTTAAATCATTTACACCATCCTGCATGCTTTTGGGTTTTTTTTTTTTTTTGCCAATTCCAGCTGGCACCTTGCCTAGCCAAAGAGCTGTCAGTCGAATCAAGATGAAACCACGATTTACAGGACTTGGCTCCAGTGTTTTCCTCCTTACACTAATATTTGGCTCCTGCAGTGCTCCCCTGGAGGGCATATTGCTTAAGTGCTATGAACTGAAGGGAATCCATTTTGGTTGGTGCTCCTTTAATCTCAGCAGAAAAAGATGCAAGAGATAATGCGGACATTGTCCAGAGCCTCTTTGAACAGGCTGATAAGGAACTGCAAATGTGGAAATTTACTGTGGGCTAAGATGAAATCCATCTCTGAATCGTCCTGCCAGCAAGAACACACAACATCCTCAGAGCCTTCCAGCAACAATTATCCATATTCACCAAAATAAACACACAGTGGGTCCTCTTTAACCATGGTTTGGAATCAGCAGTTTTGACCCACCATGGGTTCTGAACCCATGGCTGGAGGACCTAAAGAGGACCTCCCAGATGCAACTGGAAAATAATAATAATAATAATAATAATAATAATAATAATAATAATAATAATACTTATTATTTATATACCACCTTTCTAGGTCATTAAATTGCTCTTTTGACTTTATTCAAGGCGGTTTACATAGGCAGGCATTTCTAAACCCAAAGGGTTTTTACAATCACAAATAAGTTCTAATCTTACAAGAACTGCTACATTCAGATGACACTTTCAAGTCCAGCCTTTCTTTCTTAGCCGCACGATTGCCTTCCTGCCCGCTGATAAATGACTTCTTGCTCTCACCAAGAAACAGCTGGCCCGACACAACTCCTCCCTCACAGGCAGCCGGACACAGCTCAGATCTTAACAGCCACATTCTTGAGGTCTGCCACTCATGGAAACTTCCGCTGTTCTCGAACTGGCGACCTTCGGATCTTATCTTATCTTTGGGCATGACTGTGGCTTTTACCCTCTCGGCCACAGGGCCGAGAAGCCACATGGGCCTGAATCAGGGCCACAAGGTAAGCCTGCCCCACACCACCCAAAGATGGCAATGCTAGCTGCGTTGCGTCCTTTGCAGGCAGGGAGGGAGGGCATACCTGGGTGGGGAAGGGGCAGAGCAGGGGATGGGACCGGCAGCTAAATAACTGGCGCAGCACCTCCTGTGGAACCTCCTCCTCCTCCTGCGGCGCCTTCCCCAGAACCTCCTCATTTGGCTACTGCTGCTTGTCCGGGCAGTGGGGCAGCTTAGGATTGAGCTGACAGTCATTACCCAACCATCACCCCCATTAAATAAGAAATAAAAACCAATTAAAACAAGTTTTTTTGTAGATTTTGGGTTTTTTGTTTTACAACAATGAAAAGTGCAGAAAATTGTGTTCTGCATTTTTTCTTTATCACCATTTTCTCCCACTTCTAGCTAAAAGTGATCCAATAATCAGACATTTAGTTGTCAGTTGCAGAATAAATGTTACATTTTCTTGTTTTATATTTCATGAAAAATATTTTAAAACAGTACTTTAAAAATAAAGTTTTCAAAAATTATTTTTATCACGTTAAATACTGAACATTGCACAGGTAGTTAGTGACTTTACAGTGCAATCCTATGCATGTCTATTCAGAAGCAAGCCCCAATGCATCCAATGGGATTTACTTCCATGCAAGTGTGTATAGGATGGCAACCTGACTGATTTACACTGAAAGCAACAAAGCTCAATATTATTCTGCACAAAAAATGTAAAAATTGGCTACCAAATCATTTTTAAAGGTAGCATCTGAACCAAAGAATTAAAAAAAATACTGATAAATCAGAATCAAATCTTTAATAGTTCTTGCAACATTTTTTTTTTTACAACACTGGTTTGTAAAACCTGGTTTTTACAACAGTGTGTTGGATTTGTGGTTTAAAAATCCACCTGTCTTGCACAACCACTGGGGGAAAAAAAGATGTGAAATATTGACAAGTTAATGTTTAATAGGATTGTCTTTCACAATTTTCCAACCAGACAAAAGATTTAGGTTTAGTCTCAAACCTTTCAACTCTATGCTTATTTACTTGTGTGTAACCCCTACTAAAGTCAGTGGGACTTGCATTGGCAGTAAATGTGGTTAGAATCAGGCTATAAATGTAAAATTAAATTGTGGTCATTTTTGTTTAAACACACACACACACACACACACACACACACACACACACACACACACAGGTGTACCAGTAAGCATCAATTGAGATTTGCAAGTAGTGAGAAAAAAGGGGAAAGGTCAGTCTAGTAAGATGGGGCACCTTTCATAGGAAGTGGATGAGAACAATGATATACAAATTGATTTGGCTGCGCTGATTACCAAGTCGGCTGTGATAATGGCATGCCAGTGACCTTAAGATGATGAGAAATGCAGGGCAACACAAATATCCATCAAGAGCAAAAGTAATAGAAGTCAGGGTCATTCACACATCATTCTGAGCCTGTGGAAACTGTGTCCTTTTCTTTCTGAAGGCTTCATACAGAAGTAGCTAGGAAGAGGAGCTCTTGTGAGGCCCGTTGCTGCAGGGTGAGCAATGTTTCCTCCCGCTCCCCCCCCCCGCCGCCTTTGTCCCACAAAGGACTCATATACACTACCTACCTCTGAACTGAATGCTTCTCTCTATGCTTGAGGCAGATTGGAAATTTGAAGCAGAGTCAGTCTGGTTATGAGGATGATTGAGAACCAGTGATGTCATGCAGGGGGTACACGGGGGTACGCGAGTACCGGTTGCTAGGATTACGGCTGGCCCCGCCCATTCGCCCGCCCTCTCGTCAACTCCGCCCCCTGCAACGTTTGAATTTCCTGCATGTTTGAGTTGCCTGCATGTTCTCAGAGCCAGGCAGGCAGGCAGCGAGCGGAGCCTTGCCTTGCCTTGCCTTGCCTTGCCACTGAAAAATGAGCTGCTCTGGGGTTTTGGAACTGTTGGGTCACTTTAACATGATGCCAGTCCTCCTTAACATGTTCTGGGGGTGCTGTGGAATACTGTTGCAACTGTTGGGTCAGTTTAAAATCCTCTGAGGCCTCAAAAAGGGCTTTTTTCATGTCACTTCCTGCCACGACCTCACTTCCGGCTTATGACGTCACTTCCGGTGGGCGGGTCCCGACACGTGCCAATCAAAAGTGAGTACCTGTTCTTAAATCATTTAGATGACACCACTGTTGAGAACGCAATCCAAACCCAGTGTTGGAATAGGGAGGCCAGCTGCTCTGCCCCATATCCATCACTGGGCAGGGACTGGCTGCAGCGCAAACTCCGAGTAATGCTACAGCAACCTGAATGGGGCTACTCAGATTTGCGCCATCCGAATTGACAGTGCAAATTTGAGCAGCCTGGATTGGTGCCAGGCCACCTGAGACGGGGGTTAGGACCTGGCCCAAGCCTTCTTAAGTTAACCTTTACCTTCCTGGAGCACTCTACCATGTGCTGTCATTGTGCATTTAATTCTTTCCAGGGTCACTTCAGGGCGCAATCCTAACCTGGAATTAGGCTGGCACGGTTAGGCCAGCAAAATTTGGCTGGCACAAGGGCCAACATAAAGTGCATTTGGACCACCCTTGGAGTCAGGGAGGATGGCGACGTCTGTGTGCTGGCCTCTCTGACTCTGAGAGCGCAATCCTAAACCGGAATTAGCCCGGCATAAATTAAACCAGCAAAGTTTGGCCAGCACAAGGGCCACCATAAAGCATGTTTGGACCACTCTCGGAGTCAGGGGGGATGGCTCACATCTGTGTGCTGGCCTCTCTGACTCCAAGAGTGGTCCAAACATACTTTACGGTGTCCCTTGTGCTGGCCAAACTTTGCTGGCTTAGTTTATGCTGGCCTAACTCAGTTTAGGATTGTGCCCTCAGAGTCATGGGGAATGGTGCATGTCTGTGTACTGAGCGTGGTCCAAACAAACTTTATGGTGGCCCTTGTGCTGGCCAAACTTTGCTGGCCTAACTGTGCCAGCCTAACTCCAGGTCAGGATTGTGCTCTCAGATATTGTCTTGCCTCACCCAGGTCATGCTAGAGGAAGATCAATCAGAAGTTCAATGTCTTAGCCACTGTGCTGTATCAGCTGGGTTCTCCCCCCCCCCCATTAAATCAATCTCACACATAAACCCCTCAAGCAACACTGTGCCTGTACCTGTGGATATCCTGCGTTGGTGACTCGTGGGACATCAAAATCCTCAAATTGAGGATTTGGGAAGTTGATAACCGTCATGGGGACTGGGGTAGCATCAGGTGGTCGAGCATTTGACTCCTCTCTAAATAAAGAAGAATGCTGAAGTTCTCATAAATTCATACACTAAAAATAATAGCGCTTGAAATCTGTTGGCTTTTTCAGCCAATCAAAATGCTTTTACTGACTGATTAATCTGACCAGTTAAATCCACTAAGATTGCAATCCTATATGTGCTTACCTCCACTGAACTCGGGGAATAAACATGTATAGGATTGCACTGTAAGGCTGCCATTCTGTACCCATTTGGCTGGGAGTTTGTCCCATTGAATGCAATGGGACTGGACCTCTGGGTAGCAATGCGTAAGATTGCACTGTAAAGGTTGGAACCATCACAAAAAGCCAATTGATCAACGGGCAGCCCAACCTTAACCTGCACTGGAACAGACAGGCCAGATGGTTTGGGGGTCAGATGCTGCTCGGCACAGGGTAAGGGAAAGTTATTCCCTTTACTCCATAGCAAACAGCAGCTTCCCCAATGGTGATCCTTGGAGCTGTGTTAGTGAAATCGTCAGTGGAACTCCAAGCAGCTTGGATCAGGGCCAACCATGCCAGGGCCGTGGGTTAGAACCCAGCCCAAGTGCCAGATCCTGTCTTCGCCCCCTCCCCAGGTCATTTCACCCATCCCCCTGCCCCATTCCGTCTGCCCTCCACCCTCCCCTTGCCCTCCCCAACCTCTCGCACAGGCCAAATTCAGCTGGCGCTTCCCCCACTAACCAGCGGCCAACACTACGGCCTGCCGTGGCCCAGCTGTCTCCCAGAGTGGCACAGAAGTGGCACCTTACGGCACATTTGCAACACTCCCAGGCTTGTGCGAGTGAAATGCACCTGCCTCTCTGCAGTGTTGAATTGCGCCCAGAAGTAATTCAGGTTCTGAATTTGCATTTCCTGGAGTCCAAATGGACACATGCAACCTTAAAAATTAGCAGCTTGTCCCTCACTCTCTACCCAACTTCTCTTCTACCACACTACTCACATGTAAGCGTTTACATTATTCACAATTCGAGCAATCGCAAAGACGGGGCCCATAGGTTGTGCTAGAGGCTCGTTCATCCCCTGGAGGAAAACCTAAAATCAGAGAGAAGGAAGGTCACTAAGGCTGAGCTGGAGGCACACTTAACTAGGCAGTAAAACCCACTGAACACAATGGGACTCAGTGGTGTAGCTAAGAGGGTACAGGGGGTAGCAATTGCACTGAGAAGTTTCAGGGGGAGAACAAGCTGAGCTTGACACTAGTGGCCAAAATCGTGAAAACCTTGGTATGTAGGAATAATAAACGTTTCCCCACGACCGAATGGGGCGGTGCTCATCTCCGTTTCAAAGCCTGTAGAGCCGGCGTTTTGTCCGATGGTTTTGTTCCATGGTCATGTGGCTGGCATGACTCTACGCCGTAGTGCATGGAACGCTGTTCCCTTCCCACCAAAGTGGTCCCTATTTATCTACTTGCATTTAGGTGCTTTCAAACTGCTAGATTGGCAGGAGCTGGGACAAGCAACGGGAGCTCACTCCGTTGCGCAGTCTTGAACTCCCAACCTTCCGGTCAGAAAGCCCAGCAACAGCGGTTTAACCCGCTGCGCCACCACGTCCCCTATGTAGGAATAATACCAGCATGTTATGATGGTGGTATTATTTGAATACCATTAAAAAGGTAATTTAATGCTGAATGTCATGAAACAAACCACTCTGGCATATCTGTACTCTGTTCCCCTGGCAGCAGCCTCCTTTCTCTTCTTGGACTTGTGCTGGCAAACTTGCTGGCACAAGTCTGAGGAGACCCACTGTGGGTTAGGAGGCTTACGTGGGAGTAAGGGAATGTAAAATCCCCTTTTCCTGCTGAAGCCACTTGGCCCACCCACAATCCCCACCACAGATTGCAGGGTTCGCCAGTTTGGGGTCACTGAAGTGGTAGCAGCGAGGAAGAATAAGGTTGGGCAGTATATTTTGCAATTTCTGATTTTTTTAAAATTGCTGTTTCATTATTCTTGTTAAGAGTTCTGAGAATCATGAAGGTTGAATAGCTGTGTGACAAACACTCCAAAAATGCATCAATAATAGTCAAGACAGTGATCCGGATTGTGCTACTGCCTGACTCATTTCTTTTACCTTTATAGTGGTTCATAACTGTTGACTGTTATAATTCTGTATTGTACAGTTTATTGCAATTTAGTATTATGTTGCACCTTGAATTGAGGCTATATTTTGCAGAAAACAACAGGGCGGATGCATCTATGAGACCAAATGATGTTCTTGCCTTTGCTTACCTGCCTCCACTGGCCCCTCTCTTCCTGTTTCTCAAATGTGAAAAGATAGAGGAAAATGGAGAGGAAGAGGAGTAGAGTGGACAAGACTGGCAGAGACACTCTAGTTCACTACTCTTCTCACCTCCACTGAGAAGCTCCACGGAGCTTCTGCTCCGTTCTCCTCTTCCGTTTCACAACCAACAATTGGGAGTAGGAATGGTGCTGGGGAAGGGCAGCATTGTGCATGCTGTCTCAGGTGCTAGAAGACCTTGGACTGGCCCTGTGGGGTTGGCCAATCTGGAACAGACCTTGAGCAAACCAGCAAGGGAAGAGTTGCAAAGTATTTTGCCAACTTAAAATGCTGGATACTCAACAGATAAGATTCAGAATAATGTCAGTGGTTCTCAAACTTTTCCATCCCACGACCCACCCTCAGCATGGAGCTCGGTGACCCGGTCGTTTTGGTGGTGATGTGATGCTGTATGGCCATCATGACTTCTGGGTTGCTGAGCTTTGGCATTTTTAAATGTCTGCCACCAGAACCTCTGCGCAATGGCCTCCAGCCCATTCTGGGCCTCATCTCTTTGCGTTCTCACTAACAAACGTGTTTTTGCGAGCAAGAACATGATGTGACCAAGGCCCAGAGCAGGCTAAAGACTGCTGCACATTATTTAAAACAAAACAAAACCCTAGCAACCCGCAAGTTTTGGAAGGGTGGCGGGCAGCAATGCACGACACACCAAAAATCGGGTTGCGACCCACTTGTGGGTCACCACCCACAGTTTGAGAAACGCTTCCTTAAGTGATAGGTGGACAGGCCACAATAATTCATGGTGAGTAGAGAGCAGGAAAAAGACCATCCTTGCCTCCCTTTGCCTTCTCCCTCTCCAATATAGTAGCAGAACTGTCGGATCTCTAACAAATAAGAATGGAGACTGGGACGGAGGGAGAAAAAGAGGGAGAAAATGGCCCAAGAAGCTGCCAATTGCTGATGGAAAGAACAGGAGACAAGGACCCAAGGCAAGAACAGGACTCACAGCAGGAGTCCCTGTCAGGAGACAGTGTCAGGAGACATCTACAGGGCCACTTTCTCCTCCGTTGCCCGAACAGGTTGCCATGGGTAGGAAGCAGCTGGTGTGCTTCTCTGCGTCTCTCCCCCTAAGCAGGCTTGTCATATTGTTCACTCTTTCTCTCTCACTCCTCCATTGTCATTCCTATGACCTTTCCAACAATTTGTCTTTAAGTGGTGTCTTTGTTGTGCGGTCACAGTTCCGAGAGCAGAAAAATGGATGGCTGAGGCTGCAGTCCTAACCTGGAGTTAGGCCAGCACGGTTAGGCCAGCAAAGTTTGGCCGGCACAAGGGACACTATAAAGTATGTTTGGATCACTCTCAGAGTCCAAGAGGCCAGCACATAGCCATGCACTATCCCCCTGGACTCCGAGAGTGGTGTCAATGCACTTTACGGTGGCCCTTGTGCCAGCCAAATTTTGCTGGCCTAAGTGTGCTGGCCTAACTCCAGGTTAGGATTGTGCCCTGAGACACCATGCCATATGGCACCATATACGAGGACATGGTGGCGCAGCGGGTTAAACCGCTGCTGCTGGGTTTTCTGACCAGTAGGTTGGGAGTTCAAGACCATGCAACGGAGTGAGCTCCCATCACTTGTCCCAGCTCCTGCCAACCTAGCAGTTTGAAAGAATGTAAAAAATGTGATTAGATAAATAGGTACCACTTCGGTGGGAAGGTAACGGCATTCCGTGTGCTACGGCCTATAGTCATGCCGGCCACATGACCACGGAAGCTTGTCCTTGGACAAACACCAGCTCTGCAGGCTTAGAAACAGAGATGAGCACTGCCCCCTACAGTCGGTCCCAACCAGACCATTCGGTTGTGGGGAAACCTTTACCTTTTTTATAAATGGCGCGCGCGCGCACACACGCACACACACACACGTGTGAGTATGTGACATATACGACATATATATGGCACACATATATGACAGATTATATAAGGCACATATACAGTATATGACACCATGCATGCATGCATACATACATCCCTTCTTCCACATGTGTGTGTGCCTTTGATTGCAAGACAGAGCCAACAGTGCCATAATCACCTACTCAATTAATCTACCAGGTTAATCAAGTAAATCAATGTAACGGTGTCGCATAGAGGCTCAGTGGATGGAGCACTGCATTGATTCCTCCTGCATACTTTCTCTTCTACTCTGCTTCTATCCCCTTTTCAAACGCAGTGAGGAAGAGGAAAGAATGGAGATCAACAGGGAGATGGTTGGATGGAGGCTGGGGCAAACCCTGCAACTGACTCCTATTCGTCTGATGGAAAAACCATGATAGTCCGTGGTACAGAAGCACTTCAAGGGAAGAGGTCTGGATCCTAATGAACAAACAAGCCACTGTGCTTCTCTAAGCTGATCTGCTGCAATGTCCCTGTTGTATCCTTTCCTCTGCAACATCAGAACGACGGAGGCTGTTCTCTATTTGAGGGATGGGGATGCCAGAGCCTGCTGCTTTCCTGGGAATGCAGCAATAAACTGGGTTATTTCTCAGGGCACAATTCTAGCCAACTTTCCAGCACCAGAATAAGGGCACTGCAGCTCCGAGGTAAGGGAACGAACATCCTCTTACCTTGAAGAGGCCTCCACTGCAGAATGCAGAACATGCCCCGTGGGCACAGCTATGTCAGTGCTGGAGAGTTGGTTAGGCTTGCGCCCTCAGTTATTTTCCAACAGCAAAGCCTAATCAGAAAGAAAAAAGCCTACGTACAACCTTGACACAGGCAAAACCACCACACAGCCCTCCCCCTTTCCAGCATCTCATCTTCCCATATTTTCAATATGGCTGCCCTGGGTTCACTGCGACCCACCTGAAATTGGCTCTGGTGGGTCCGACCCGCAGTTTGGGAACCACTGGGCTAGAGGATGACGCTGTCCAGGACAGGAATGTGGGAAAGTTTCTTCCCTGGGCTTAAACATCCTTTCCACCTGGGAACAGCATCATTGGCTGAATGTAGATATGAAGCAAGGGCAGCTGAGATCAATTCCTGCCTTCTGGTCCCGAGGGAGATCTCAGATAAGCCCCTGCAAGCCTAGGCATACCGCAGGGCAGATTTGGGCAGCTGATCGAATGCCTGTCATCTCTCCGCTGCTATTAGCAAGGCCGTTCCCATTTGCAGGCCAGCCTCAGCCGGCCAGGAAAAGTGTGAAACTCTGAGTGCCGAGAGCCGTTCATCAGCAGCATTCACTTGAAAGGCAGGCGGAGGCTCACTGGCTCAAATACCAATAATCAATTCATGTACACGTACGCCAAGCATGCGCAAACCACACCAATCATTTCCAGCCCCCATAGTGCCTTTCAGAGCTCCATCTCCAGAGGCAGGGTGGAATGGATCAAACAGGAATTTCAATTGGGTGGGGGGGGGGGTAAACAGGAGACAAGACAGAACTTTGCATTCCAGGAGATTTTGCCAGGAACGTCACACTTGGGAAGGGGAAGGGACTTTAAATGGGACTTTAACATATGTCTCTTTTCTAAATGATTGATTGACATTTATATTAATATTTCCCATCCATCCAGCATGCACACCCATCAGGTCATCTCAGGAGAATCTATTGGGCAGTAAGAGCATTGGAGAAACAGCAAATTTAGTTGATGAAACAGAGGGATCTCACTTCTAGCACAATCCTGTGCATGTCTACTCAGAAGTAAGCCCCCATGAGTTTAATGGAGCTGACTCCCATGTATTTGTGTATAGGATCACAGCCTCACTTTCTGTTGGCAAGTTAGAGCAACAAACACATTCACATTTTTATATCCCTCTTCTTCCAAGGAGGTATTCATGATTCCTTCCCTCCTTGTGTTCTCACAACAACCCTGTGAGGTAGGCGAGGCAGAGAGAAAGGGACCAGCCCAGTGGTATCATTCTACCGGTACGCTGGGCGGGACATCCGGGTGATCGGCCGCCCGCCCGTTGCATACCGCAGCGTTACGCTGTTTGCGTAACCAGTTATACCGCTTGCGTACATTACGCAAACGGCGTAATGCTGCGTCAAGTCCCTTGGGTCAGCCTACAAGTGTTGCAAATGCACCGTAAAACGCATTTGTGCAACTTTTGGAGGCAGGGAGGCTGACACATGGACGTGCGCCGTCAGCCCTGCACCGCAACTGGCACCAGATAAGGCTGGCATCCCAAGGGTGAGGGAGGGTGGAGGGAGGGCAGAGGGAAGGCAGAATGGGGCAGGGGGGTGCTAGATGGAGCCAGGACATAGGACAGATCCTAACCCCCGTCCTCAGCCAGGTTGGCCCTGATTTGGGCCACAGTTCTGAGTAGTCCCATAGAGGTGGATGGGGCTTACCCCGAGATGGCCTTTAGCTGCCTCCTCTAGATACAACTGTTCCAGCGCAGGATTGCACTCTGATTTGCAAATCTTTTGCTAAGGCTGTATACAGATGGAGCATCATTTCAGCTGCAAACTTGCAATCTGACAGATGTATAGGATACCTCCAAGGACTGGGCTTGGAGGGACAAGCCCACAACTGACCCATTTATGATGCTACATGAGGCGCTGGCCTCGAGCACTGGAGTGGCGAGAGCACTGATGTCCCACTCCCTGGATTCAGAAAGGAAGAGGAGGAAAAGAGGAAGTGCGGAGGAGAGAAATGTAATGAACAGAACATCAGGGTCTGAGTCTTTCACCCCAAGAGCTGGTATTGGCATCAGGCAGGAACAGGACCAGCTCCTCCACTTCCAAGTCTCTGGTGGTCATTCAAGGTCAGGGCCACGAATCTGATCTGGTGCCACTCCTCAAAGATGTGCATCTCACTAACAGTTCTCTGCCTGACATTCTGGAACTGCTGGTGTGACTCTTACCTCCAAACCCGTGTAATTCATTCCGGCATAGCGCGGGATGAGGCTGCCTTTCCGAACGATGCTGGCATGCAGTTTTGTCCCCACTGGGTCCTTCTTCCGAGGCTGTTTGTGGGAGAACAAAACCACTAAGTGAAAAGAGAGCGCAAAGGAGAGATCACGTGCCAGGCAATAAACCAAGTGGCCTTATGCTTACAAACAGTCCGAATTGCTCTGCAGTGGCCCCAAACAGCCATAACTGGCAATAAAGCAGGAAGAGATAATTAAAGCTCACAGTCCCATAGAGCTTTTCTAGAAAGATCAATATCATCAATCTTTCCTATTTGGCATTTAGATATCTCACAAGCCATGGAGGACTGTGACTGCCTGCCCAATCTCTGAATTGTTTAAAAGTTTACATTGCTGAAAAAAGGGGCCAGGATCCAAATTGCTGCCCCAGTTATGCCCACTTCATATTTTGGACAAAGGATGCTTCCAACGCTCTCCTCATCTGAATTCCAGTCTGGATTTTGCAGTTTTGAAGTGGAACTGGAACTGGAGCTTTTCCTCTGAAGTGGAAATGATGCACTACAAATCCTCTATTTCTCTTTTTTTTAAAAAAGGCTTCATTTTGCATATAGTGTTACACATGCATTGTTTGCTGTAATTTTCAGCTCATTTCATTAACTCGCATGTTTCTCCCCCTCCACATTATCAATGTGCACGTATGCACTGCAAGAAACAAAAATCCACTTTAGCAGAAAGCTCTGTGAATCCTGGCTCAGCTGGAGTAGATGGTCCGAAACCGAACAGGGATGTAAGAGCCTAGGCTTCAGACAGCAGCAAGAACAGAGAGGAGTTCAGGCAAGGCAGGGCTTTTGAGTAAAGGGGAAAACAGGAAAAGTACGGCTGGATAAGAATCTTCTCGGGGGCTCAGATGGGCTTCAATTGCACAGGTGAGACTTTGGTTCCTTTGCAGGGTCATTGTGGGAGATAAAGCCCAATCCTATGCATGACTACTCAGAAGTAAGTCTCATTGTAATCAATGGGGCTTACTCCCAGGAAAGTGTGGCTAGGAGTGCAGCCACAATGTCCTAATTCAAAGGACAGGGACAAAGTCATGTTCTCTGGCCAGAGAGGTGGTATTGGATCTGGTTTGTGGAGTTCCCCTTGTGATGGGGTGGGGTCTAGTGGTTTCGGACATTCAACGTCTATAGTGAGCTAATTCCTCTTCGCCAATCTGTCTCCCCCTCCAAATCATCCACCATCTCTCCAGAGGAGTGAAGGGTTCTGATCTGCGGACATGACACTGTGCGATTTATGATCTTTTCAATACGAGATACCAAGGAAGTTTATGCTAAATTGCCAAGGAATCAACCATCCTATTCTTTAATATCAATAAAGCAGCCATGCCCTCTCCCCTAAAGCCCAGGTGACCATTGGGACCATGAATGCATCAAGCAAATAAATGCACAGAACCACAGGGCGATCCAATCTTGAGCCTGCCACTGCTTGCAAATGGACTTCCTAGGAATTGCAGGGTAGCTAATCGTTATTACCCCATCAATACAGACACACTCTATAAAAATCACTCACTGTGCAAATGAGGGGAAATAGTGTAAGAAATTAAAGCTCAGACTTAGGACGCAATCCCAACCTGGAGTTAGGCCAGCACAGTTAGGCCAGCAAAGTGTGGCCGACCACTCTTGGAGCACATCTGTGGCCTAACTGTGCCGGCCTAACTCCAGGTTAGGATTGCGCCCTTAATGCAGAAAGAGGAAACTGTGAGAGCTTGCACAAAACAAACTTTCCGTAGGAAAATATTAGGATTGTCATCCAATCAAATACATCTTACAGCACAAGCATCTACTCAGTTCCATTCAGTTCAATGGGACTTACTCCCAAGTAAGTATATGTACAGTTCAGTTTAAGGTTGCAAATCCCACACACACTTCTCTGGGGGTAAGCCCCACTGGACCCAATAGGACAAACATCTGAGTAGACGTGCAGAGATTGTGCTGTAAGTCAATTCCATTAATGCGGCATATAGGTAAAATATGAGTAAAAACTAGAGTAGGAAATCATGTGCTCTTTGTTTTTAGATGATGCATGCACAAGACATAGCAGGCTGTGCCTTACAAGAGGCATTCCCTCTTGTGCAAAGGAAAGGAGGTGGCTCTCTTAAACTGGTGCTTGCCATTTGTAGTTTCTGTAAGTCCTTGTATTATTAAGACATCAGATGCCTGCTCGTATTCCGCTGGACTATATCCCCCTTCTCTCCCTCCTCTCAGGGTTATTTAACACCGAGAAAGAGGCAGTGGAGAAAGGAGGAGGCAGATGAAGACATCAGGTGTCTGATCTGCTTTTCTGATTTATGCTGTTTAAAATGTTTATATTGTTAGTTGCCTTGTGCAATTCCCAGTTGTTCATTTTTTACATACTATATACTCAAAAATCTACTGTCTGGTTAATCAGGACAATCTTTCTGGTCCACCAAAAAAAAAAGTATATTTTTGGGTTCATAACACAAGAAAGATAATAAAAGACAAGAAATGCCATACAAGAAATAATTGAACCAATTCATCCATTAAAGGTTGCGGACCTAGAAAATATAGAGTGTTCTTAATTCGGGGCACTGCAGGGCTTGTTCATACATGCAGGTCTATCTTCTGCATTGTAGCTGGAGACCATATAGATTTGCTAAAAGGGTTTCCTCTGTTTATCAGAAAGCACTGAGTGAAAGCTTTTCCCGGCTCTCATTTTGCTCAACATCTTTTCATGTTCTCAGCTCTCAAGGCCACCCTATCCAACTTGACAGACGGCCTCAATCAGCCTTGTTTGCAACATAACACCCTTTCTTTGCCACTATCAAGTTCTTCCATGTGGTTACTGAAGCAAACCTTTCCCACAGCTGTTCATGCGCTCAAAGCACACACACCACCACAATGAGACCTAAGGGTGAGCAGAGGGACAAGGAAAAGACACAACACCTCCACTTTTGCTACTCACACAGTGCAGTTCTGACCTTGCGCTCCAATAGGGAGGCCAACTGGTCTGCCCCATATCCAGCACAGGGCTGGGACTGGCTGCTGCGCAACCTGGGGCAAGGGGAATCTATTCCACTTCCCCTGGGTGATGCAGGAGCAGCCTGAATGGTGTTACTCAGATCAGGGCCAACCAGGCTGGGAACAGTGGTTTGTATCCAGCCTAAGTGCCAAATCTTAGCTCCACCCACCTGCCCGTGAGCCCTCCCATCTCCTGCCTCTCTCCCCCCCCCCCGCCTAGTTCCAATAGGCAGTGGTGAAGGAATGGTGGTGACAGGGAGGTAGCATTTGACATCTTGCTTCAGGTGTCCAAAGATTTTATTTTTCCCTTCGTTCTCCTTGATGTGCTAGCTTTCCATGAACAGAGATTTTATTTTTCCCTTCGTTCTTCCTGATGTGCTAGCTTTCCATGAACAGAGATTTTATTTTTCCCTGCATGGTGGACTATTAAAGCCCGTGTAGATCTACCTGTAAGGGCCATATCACTTGCCTTACAAACTTTGAACGGATTCTTAGATGCTGCTCACGTCTGGTTAGCACAAGTGCCTGTGCAGTGGGGCCTGAGCATTGGGTAGTGGTTTATACAACACGACTTACCAGAACCAAGGAGCAGTGATAGTGGTGGAAGGGACGTAAGTATTTCACAGGAATATCGTATCTTGCTAAGATCTCCTTCGTGTTTTCGTCAGCTACTATCAGGGACACATCTGGACAGAAGAGAACAGAATGAAATATAAGCAGGCATAGCAAGAAGTGCCTGGGGCCAAACGAAACGGGACGCGGGAGTTACGTGTGATTGAACCACCAGATTCACTGGGAAAAAAGGAACTCTAGAGGGTTCTAAAGATGATCAGAGCAGACACACAGAGGAATGGGGTGTTTAAACTTCCCCTGTTCCATGTTCCCAATGTAAATCCCCCCCACAGCAGATATGCAAGACCTGCAGCATATAAAAAATACATCACGGCATGGCTAATAGAAGTGGAGGCAGGAAGTGGAGTTTTCCACTTCTCTCTCTCTCTCTCTCTCTCTCTCTCTCTCTCTCTCTCTCTCTCTCTCTCTCTCTCTCTCTCCGCTTCTCCCAGGGCCAGCCTAAGACCTCTCAGAGCCCGAGGCAGTGCACCGAAAACCGTCTTTGTTACCTGGGGGACCCATTGCTCCTCTTCAACCTCTCATCATTCAGACCTACCACTTTCCTCACCTTCAAATTTTCTCTTCCATTCCCCTCTTTTTTTGAATTCAGAGAGCAGGAGCCGCAGCAGAGGAAGGCAGACAGAGACGGGCATCCCCAGCTACCCTCCACCTGATGTAACTGTCTCCATGGGCGGCATGAATGGGGTATCTAGCAGCACCCCTTCTTCAAGAATGTCTGGCTCCTTGAGACTGGTCAGCCTTCAGGGCTCACTGAGCTGTTACAACTTTCTCATAGGAGCTCCAACCAAAGGAGGGAGGGGCTTAATTGCCACCCACACTGAGGCCTCCACCATTGACCCTACGACAAACCCAGGTACGTTTGGGAAAGACAAAGGGGAGAAGATTCGTGGGATCAGAGCCGGCTTTAAGCCAATTGGATGAATTGCTCCCTGCGCCTAAGGGGTCCCCATGCTACAGTGAAATAATAATAATAATAATAATAATAATAATAATAATGATGATGATGATGATGATGATGATGATGATGATGATGATGATGATGATGATGATGATATTTCTATTCAATCATTTTACAATCACTAAAACAAGGAGTTTTGTAACTATTTACTTTTCAGAGATAATCTACACGTTCTGTTTCATACATGTAGGCTCACATGCTTTCCATTCTACCATAGAGATATATCTTTAATAAGTTTTATTTAAGGGCGCAATCCTACCCAGTGCTGGAATGGCAGGGCCGGCCAGCCAGCGCCATATCCCACGCTGGATGGGGGGAGGCTGGAGCCTCCCGCGGCAAGGGAGCGTGCGCTCCCTTACCATAGGGGAGGCTCCAGCCTCCCCTATGCACTTCTCGGATCTGAATTGGGGCCATGCGGCCTCCCAAATGGGCTTAGGATGTGGCTGTATGGACGCTTTCCAAATCCGCCCACGTCCCACCTTCCTCCCGCCCACATTCTCCCTCCCTCGCCCTATCCCTGTGCCGCTTCCGCACGGAGCCTCCCCTGTGCGAGCCACCGTTGGCTGACACAGGAGAGGTTACCTGTCAGCACTCTCAGGTCAACATAGTGTCGGCCTGACAGCTCAAGTGCCAATGTGGGGTAGGCAATTAGCACCCCCGTGTTGGTGCTCCGCCCCTTGCATCGACGCTATGACGTAGCATCGAAAACAAGGGGGACAATAGGATTGCACTGTGAATCGCTAAGATTCTACAGGCTTTAGGTGTGAACTGGGGCCCCCACAAAAAATGTTTCCAATTGGGCCCCATAGCTCCTAAGGCCGGCCCTGCACAAGATTCAGTGGGGGAATAAAGGTGAGAGACAGACTGAACCACTAACTCTCAGTAAGCACTTAAAGACTCTCAGGGTTTTTTTTCCATTATTTTCACATAAAGGCAGTAAAAAGGGAGTGTAAATTGCAGAGAGCCAAGGGGAGTTTGCACCTTGCTAGTCAAGAGGTAGAACCCTCAATCATCAAGTACGAAGTGTCTGTGAATTTCCTGCATTTTTAAATTGAAAGACCCACCAAAAAAGCCACAGGGCAGAATCCTAACCTGGTGTTAGGCCAGCACAGTTAGGCCAGCAAAGTTTAGCAGGAACAAGGGCGACCATAAAGCGCGTTTGGACCACTCTTGGAGTCAGGAAGGATGGCACATGTCTGTGTGCGGCCTCCTGGACTCTGACAGCGCAGTCCTAAACCCCGTGCAGCGTTAGCGCAACGGGGTTGCGCTGACGCTGCGCCCTTAGCGCTGACGCAGGAGAACCGATCAGCACCCCCGCATCGGCGCTAAGGCAACAAGACCAGCACTGCAGGCAGTGTCAGCCCTGCTGCGCCTGCGCTGAGCCTCTCTTGCGCTGACCCAAAGCCAGTCGGCGTGAAGGAGGCTCCGTGCGGAGGCGGCAAGGGGATTGGAGGGAGGGAGGTGGGGGCGTGGCTTGGGCGTGACGTGGGTGGGCTTGGGAGGTGGCCATACGGCCATATCCTAAGCCTGTCAGGGAGGCCACGCAGCCCTGACTCTTTAGTGGGCGCAGATCCGAGGAGCACATAGGGGAGGCTGGAGCCTCCCCTACGGTTAGGGAGCGCACGCTCCGTTGCTGCAGGGAGGCTCCAGCCTCCACCTACCCAGCGCTGTATAGGGCGCTGACTGGCTGGCGCTCCTACTTCAGCACTGGGTAGGATTGCAGCCTGAGAGTGGTCCAAACAAACAAGTGTCCCTTGTGCCGGCCAAACTTTTCTGGCCTAACTGTGCCAGCCTAACTCCAGGTTAGGATTGTACCCACAATGAGCAAAAGGCCTATGTGATTGGAAACAGCCCTCTTTGTGTAGCACATTTTTCTTAACATCACTTGCCAAACTTGCTTGAAAAATCCTTGGGGACACCTCCATTGTCATCCAAGTGATAGGCTGCTGTCCTTGGTACTGAATTGTACTCTGTCACCATTTGAGGGAAAGGGGAAAGAGCATCTTGATGTTTTGTTTATATTTCAATTATACAGATTTGGTTTATACTGTAGACCTAAATATGCTTACAAACCCTACTGTGAGGACGGTCTGTTTTCTCTCATACCTTTCACACCCATTTTTTTTTTGCAAGTACTTGTGCTATTGCTAACACTTGATGTGTTCAGAGTGTTGTCTTGCTAAGGCAGACAGCGAGAGCCAGAAAGTGCTTTTGAAAAGGGTTCATAAAATAGGAAGTTCTTATTAACAAAATAGAATCTAATAACCAACCTACATTTCTGCTGAAGTTAAAATAGTTAAATTAACATAGGAATATATATGCACTCATGTTAAGAATGCTTACATTCCGAATACTTCACAATAATGGTTAATAACCAATTAACCATTAATTAGTAATTGCTATTGATAATGACATTTGTATGGTGCTTTCTGAATGTGCAAATTCTTACCACAAACCTTTAAGGTATTACTATTAGGATTGCATAAAGCAGCACTTCCCAAATTCCACTGGAGAGTTGGGATCTCCACCTGTACTGAACTGGTAACTGCCTCAGGGCGCAATCCTAAACTAAATTAGGCCAGCATAAGCAAAGCCAGCAAAGTTTGGCTAGCACAAACACCACTGTAAAGTATGTTTGGACCACTCTTGGAGTCAGAGAGGCCAGCACACAGACGTGTGCCATCCTCCTTGACTCGGAGAGTAGTTCAAACACGCTTGATGGTGGCCCTTGCGCTGGCCAAGCTTTGCTGGCTTAGTTTATGCTGGCCTAACTCCAGTTTAGGACTGTGCTCTCACGGTTCACCATCTGATGCACTCATACCGCCAACCTGAGATGGAAGCAGGACGTTCTCTTCTAAGCTCTATTTTGCCAGGTCATGAAAATCTCAGCAGGCTAGATGGTCCAGGGACAAGAAAGAGGCAACTTACCAGTTACCCCAGAGGACCAAGGGCAGTCAACTCCACCCTGTCCATTTTTTCAGCACAACCAGGCTAAGCTCAGGAGCACCCGCTGGGCTGAGACATGACTTCATTCTGGAGTTCTGGGTCAGGAGGAAACTGTTGCTTTGTGTCTGACGAGAGTCCCCGTGTGGCAAACATGCCTCATTAATCCCCATTGTGCGGTTCCCTCCCTCAGCATTATCCTTTATACCTCCAATCACTTGCACGAAAGGCAAGGCCTGTCGCTCGTGGGAGGCTTGACAACCAAAGAATAGAGCCTCATTTTCCTCTTCATTAACAGGGACTTTCTTTCTGTCTGACCCCATCAAGGAAGGGGGAGGGATCACCACAGCAACGCGACGACTGAATAGGCCCCTGAAAGGCCGTCGCCACTCTGCTGCGGCAACCCACCCACCACATACTTCCTTGCTTTCCCGCTCCCCCCCCCCCCCCCCCCGCTTCTTGGCTTGTACTTGTCTCGCTGCAATCACAGCTCAAGCTGCTCCAGGCTGCCGAAGTTGCGCTCCAGGACATCACAGCAATGTTGGCTGCCCAGCATGAACATTACACTTTGGTCAAAAAAGAAATTAATGGAACTCCGTTCTGCCCCTCACCTACTCATTCCCTTGGCCTCATGATTCTCTCCATATGGGAGGGAAAAAATTAACTCCTCCTTTGCCTGGATGGTCTTTGAAACACCCATGGAATCTTCACATACTAAAGGGATATCCTGCTTGCTTATCATTCATTCATTCATTCATTCATTCATTCATTCATTCATTCATTCAATCAATCAATCAATCAAAGAGTATTTATATACTGCTTTTCAACACAAAGTTCACAAAGTGGTTTACAGGCAAAAAAATAAAGTTAAATGACTCCCTGTCCCAAAGGGGCTCACAATCTAAAAAAATGCAGAACACCACCAGCAACAGCCACTAGAAAAGATTCTGCGAAGGGGTGAAGAGGGACAATTTCTCTCCTCCTGCTAAACATAAGAGGAGCACCACTTGAAAAAGTGCTTGTTGCCCAGTTAGCCGGGATATGTGCACCATCTGCAGTCACACTTGGCACTCAAAGCAGGTTCCGGCTTTAAGCCAATTGGACCAATTGCTCCCAATTGGGTCCCACACCTAAAGGATCCCCACACTAGGTTAAGCTACTCTAGTCTTGTATGTAATCTTCTATTAAAATGTGCTTGGACCCAGTTGGGTCCAGGAACTCACGTGTGCTTTTTAAGCACATGTTCTGATTGCTTTCCACTCTGCCATAGAGATATAAAGTCCACAGAACATTTTATTTAGATCTCTAGGATTCTACAGACCTTGGCTGTGAACCAACTTGGGGTCCTGCAAAAAATGTTTCCAATTGGACCTCGAAAAGGAATCCTAAGGATGGCCCTGTCTCAAAGTGGCTTCTGCTTAAAACCCAACCCAAAGGCATGCTCTAATTAGTGATATAAAGGTGCATAGGGGGCAACAGGTGCTACAGTCCAGGTCACAGGTTCTTCCTTCCATAACAGAGTAGAAGAACTACAGATGAACTCAGGAGGTGGCACCCTGGGGACTTAAGTGGTGGCACTCAATATCATTCCCTTATCCATTGGTGTTTCAGCTACCTTTACTCCTCTTCCTCCAGACTGTACAGGAGTACAGAGTGTACTCTATAGGCTAGAGTGTCTATATTCCCTCTTCTGCTCCATTCACCTCTTCAAATCCAGGAGGAGAACGATTGGAGGCAGCAGTTGGTGCACTGCTGGATTGGGGGCCCAGATACCTCAGGGGCCAAGTGGTCTTGGGCCAGCGTTGGGGGGGGGAGTATGCTCCCATTGCTTAGAAAAAAAAATTTCATTTGTACATAGCATGTTGGAACGTGGGTTGATTTCATCAATGCTGGGTGCTTGGTGAAAGCTCAGTCACAAGCCAGCTGACTACGTAGGTGCATGATGAAGCAGTCTCACACACACACACACACACACACACACACACACACACAGAGAGAGAGAGAGAGAGAGAGAGAGACGGGAGGGGCACTGATATGCTGCAACTCACCTTCTGGCACTCTGAAAGCATTGTATGAATTGGTTCTTAGTCAACAGGACTAAACTGGCTTAATGATTCAAGCATGCCAGTGCATGGATGGAAACGGGCAGCGCAATCCTACCTCCCGCGCACCACCGGCACAACGGGGTTGAGCCGGCGCTGCGTGCTTAGCGCTGACGTGGGGGTGCCGATCAGGTGCCGATCGGGTGCCCTGTAGTACCCACGCAGCGCCTCCCTTGCGTCAACCGAAGCCGGCTGGTGCAAGGGAGGCGCACTGACAGCATGCCCTGGGGATTGGTGCAAGGAGGGCGGAATGTGGGCAGGATGAAGGCGGGACATGGGCGGGTTTTGGATTTGGCTGTAAGGCCAAATCCAAGGCCCGCTCCAGAGGCCGCGTGGCCTTGATTCGGGCCGTGCGGTCTCCTCGGACCTGTGCCCGCTCTTTAGCAGGTGCAGATCCGAGGAGCGCATAGCCTCCCCTACGGTAAGGGAATGAACGTTCCCTTGCCACGGGGAGGCTCCAGCCTCCCCAACCCAGCGTCAGATATGGCGTTGGCCGGCCGGCCTTGCCATTCTGGCGCTGGGTTGGATTGCGCCCTGAGGCTGCAAGACAAAAAGATTCACACACAGAGGCGGCAGCCCCCCTCCCCAGCCAAACCCTACTGATATAAACGGCTCCTCTGAATTTGATTTGCACCAATTAAGGACATGACCCTGAAAGGATGCAGACCCTGTCTTTCTAAATCATTCCTGGTTAAGAGAGAGACAGAAGTGCATCAAACGATGCTTTATTTCATTTTTGGAACAGGTGTAATGGAATTACACAGAGTGGTATGACTGGCGGTCGCTGGCTTCATTTCGCTAGTCTGACTTTAATCCAATCACAAATTCTAATGCCATTAGCATCATTACAATTACCCACATAACATCGCTCAGCGTGGAAAAATAAAGATCAAGTCACCGGGGCAAATGGCTAGTGCCTTGGGAAAACTTCCAAATTAACAGCCATCATTTCCCAATCAGGTAGAGGCAACAGAGCTGGAAGAAGGAGATCCAGAGGACAGATGAAGAAAATGCCTTCTCCAAAATGAGAGTTGTGCGGACATAATTCAGGGTGCAATCCTGGCCTGGAGTAAGGCTGGCACAGCTAGGCCAGCAAAGTTTGGCTGGTACAAAGGACATCGTAAAGTATGTTTGGACCACTCTCAGAGTCAGAGAGGTCGGCACACAGACGGGCGCCATCCTCCCTGACTTCAAGAGTGGTTCAAATGCACTTTACAGTGGCCCGTGCGCTTTGCTTTCCATCCAAACCACCCACCAATCCTTTCCTGCTCCCTGTAAATGCAGAAGAGGAGGTGTGGAAGACGGAGAATCGTGGGATAGAAGGTTCCTCCCTTCCTTTTTGAATCCAGGGAGTGGCACCTGACATGCCAACAGGGGACTGGTATATAGCTTTCTAACCATGAGACATAGCAATGGCTAGGAGAAGCAGAATATAGTATTATATGCAAAAGATTCACAACTATGAAAACCTGTTTCATTTGCCTAATATATACATGCCGTCAAATCGGGCTGTGTTTGACATGCAGCGTATTTCCTCTTAGGTCGCCTTAGCCTTCCACCCACCCACCCAGTAAACGCTTATTGTGCCTTGCTACTGAATTTCACACCTTCTTCACCCGCGAGCTCTGAGTCGATCTCCACAGTCACCTTTTCCTCCCAGGATGGCGAGTGCGTTGGTAGCACAGCTGTATGAGTCACTGCTTGGGCTGGCAGTTTGCTCTCTTCCTCTGAGCTGGTTTTGCTGGGAAAGGAGAAGAAGAAATGAGAAGGAAACTCAACATGGCGACAGAGCTGGGTCACTAACAAAAGGACACATCTTCACCTATCGGGGAAGAGGAGGCCTTTGGGGTTGCAGGAGCTGGTGCAGCACAGAGGCTGTAGCCTGGGGTGGTGCGAGCCATGGGCGCTGGGCGCCATTGCACAGAGGAAACTGCACGCTGTTTGGCCCTCCCTCGCCTCCATTACACTCTGAAATGGAGCTATTCTGGGTGCATGGAGGCATGCCTGGATGATGCTTGGGGGCGGGCCGATGTCCTGGTGGTGCGGTTTCGTTGCCTGCCATGGGTGCACTTGGGCCTCCGTTCGTCCCTGGTGCAGCACAGTAGCTAAGGGCCACTCCTATTAGCGCCATTGGACCGACGCGAGCCGCTTGTGTCGGCCCAATAGCACTAGCGCCAAGGGGGGGCGACCAGCACCCCAGCGTCAGCACTAGTGCCTTTGGGCCAACGCTAGCACCTCCTTCCTCTTCCCTTGAAGGCTCAATGAGAGTCTCCAAAGGAGAAGTGATGGGAGCGGCAGCCAGATCTTGAAGCTGCTGCCACCTCTGGAAAAACGTGGAAGTGACATCACAACGTCAAGTGATATTCATGACATCACATGATGCCACATTGTCTTTGCCCTAGGTGCCTTGCCTCTAGCGACGCCTCTAGTAGCAGGAAGTCTCTAGCTTCAATGTCACCCCACTACGCCAATCCTATCCTCAGCCGGTCTGCATGATGCAGCACCACTGAGTAGCATGTTGTCTGAGCACCTTTTGCGCCTGGCACTCACTGCTTTGTAGCAATCAGTGCCAGTGCAGGAGACACGGGAGCATAGGATTGGAGTCATAGTAACATTTATTCATTTAGCATTCCTTGAAAAAGGAAATGCTGCCTTTGTCAATTTTGGAAATCACCCAGAAAATGAGAATCCATTTGGCCAGGCTGGAGTGCAAATAAGCCAGGAAGGGCAAACGGATCCAATTAATCTTCAGCCTCAGGGTCCCCATTTAATCTGCTCTCAAATGGATGTGCTCTAAGTGTGAGAAGAAGCAGACAAATGGTGCTAAAGAACTGGGCAGAGGGAGAGATGCTGTGCAGGAACAGAGTGAATTAGGTGAAGGGGAAACCTCCATGGGAAATGGTCCTTTCAATCCCTAAAATAATAATAATAATATAATATTTGGTATTTATATACCGTCTTCCTTGATCATCAGATTGCTCCTTTGATTTTAATTCAAGGCAGTTTACATAGGCAGGCATTTTCTAAACCACAAGGGTTTTTACAAATCACAAAGTTCTAATCTTTCAAGAACAACTACACTTTTATCGTCCAGTCCTACTTTCTCGCCGCACGATTGCCTTCCACCGGCTGATAATCTGCTTCTTTGCTCTCACCAAAGAGCAGCTGGCCCTCTAGCACAACCCCCCCTCTCACAGGCAGCTGAGATGGCTCAGATCTAATCAGCCGCATTCTCGAGGTCTGCCGCACATGGAAGCTTCCGGTGGTTTCAAAGTAGCGACCTTCAGATCTTATCTTCAGGCAATTACTGCAGCTTTAACCCTCTCGACCAGACCTTCTGCCCATGAGAGCAAACCTAGATCTGTTTGTATGCATGTTCAGTCTGGGGAGTAGTGGCAGTGACTCTCAGTGCCCGGCAAAATGTGTCAAATGCTGACCCCCTCCTTGCAGCAATTGCTGCCTCTGCTACTTCTCTTTCCCCTTCCCCCCCCCATTTCCTGTATGCAAAGGGAAGGGGGTGTAGTGAAAGAAGTGTGGAGGAAAGTGTGGGCTAGAGTGTCTTCCAAGAGATGTTCTAGCTCACTTCTCTCCTACACACTTCTTCTGTTCCATTCCCTTCTTTCTTTTTGAATTGAGGGAGGAGAAGAGTACAGATGGACTCTCTGTAAATCTGCTGCTTGAGATATTGAACATAAGAGCACAGCTGGATCAGGCCAAGGCCCATCTAGTCCAGCTTCCCGTATCTCACAGTGGCCCACCAGATGCCTCAGGGAGAACACAATCTAAAACCAGGAGGTTGCACATACCCATCAATGCCTGTAGTATGCAATGGACCTTTCCTCCATGAATCTGTCCAATCCCCCTTTAAAGGCAACTAGGCCAGATGCCATCACCATCTCCTGTGGCAAGGAGTTCCACAAGTCAATTATTGGGCTCACCCGACTTCATGAATGGGCCAGTTCTGTCTGACCAGGCCTGCTTGTGTCTCCGGAAGGTCCTCAGCACAGAATATACAAAGATGAGAAAATACTTCCGCTAGTTCAGTTGCTCAGTTTGGGACACTGAACAAGTGGGACACTTTGGGAATCAAGGGACTGTGCTGAGCTTCCATTGGGCCTTATACAACCCACTGCAAGGCAGCAGTGTAATTCCACTAAATCACAAACATCAGCCCACTAAATCTGAGATGCTTTGGAACAGCAAACAGAGGCTCTTTTCTGAAACAAAACTCATAAGCCTTCTTAATGAAATCGGAGAGGCAATGGAGTTTCAAAGTCTGCTTTATTCACTTGGCTTCCTTGTGCCCTCCCACCCCCTTCCTCCATGAGAGCCGAGCCTGATAATCCATTTCAGTGCTGCTTGACAGACAAGATTAATCTGGGAACAGGCACTGAGTAGAACATGGCCTTCAAGGATCAAATGCCCAGAGATCAACTCGTGGTGTGGCTTACTGTCCAACCACTCAGATTAAGGGCGCAACCCTAACCAACTTCCCAGCACTGGCATAGTGGTGCCAATGGGACATGTACTGCATTCTGCAGTGGAGTAGTAGTCATGGAGGCTTCCCCGAGGTAAGGGAATGTTTGCTCACTTATCTCAGAGCTGCATTACCCTTATCCCAGTGCTGGAAAGTTGGTTAGTATTGCACCCTAATTCTCTTTTTCCTTCCAACCCTAAGACAGGGTGGAAGCCTAAGGCTGTTAATACAGCCAGCCCTCGGTACCCACAGGGGATCCATTCCCGGACCCCTCACAGAGACTAATTTCTGAAGACAATGGAATCCACAGGAGGTCCTTCCAGGACCTCCCCAATGTGACCAGACATGCTGTCCAATCACACCTGGGTGGTGTTCGGAGGTGCAGGAGGACAAGGGCAGCTTCCCCACTCCTCAGAAGGCCTCTGAACAGAACCTGAAGTCTCCAGCATGAACCAGAAGTGCCTGTAGCGTGAATTCTAAGCAACTTCACGCAAAGGAAACCATTTTTAACCTCTGCTCAGGACAGGTAGGGATTATTGGTCTGTGAACTGGGGCTACAGGCAGGGGAGCAGCTAAAGACGTGCAGGGGCTGCAACTGCACCAGGCAACAAGCTCTGGGGGGGGGCAACAAGCTGAGCATGACACTAGTGGCCAAAATTGTGAAAACCTTGGTATGTATGAATAATGCCATCGCATTATATACCATTCGATGCGCAATTTAATGTAGAATGCAATGAAATAAATCGGAATGTACAATCTTTATTCTATCAAACGTCGTGGCCCAAAAAAACCCCCAAGAAAATGGTGTCACTTCCTGTTGCAACATCACTTCCTGTTGTGAAGTCACTTCTGGGACATAATTTTGATCTTTGCACTGGGCTACACCAATGCTTACAAGCCTGCCCCCCCCCCCAGATGTTTGTTAAATGTAGGAAGGAATGGAAACACAACATGGAAAGCTTGGTTTAAATCAGTGGGTTATCAGTGAAGACTTTTTTTTTTCCAGTGTCTTAAATCAGTCCACTCAGACGCAACCATAGGATTGTGGCAAGCAATTCCATAGCACAGTGGTTCTCAAACTTCTTAGCCTAGGGACCCATTTTTTTAGAATGACAGTCTGTCCGGGACCCACCAGAAGTGATGTCATGGCCGGAAGTGCCATCATTGTGATGCCAGAGCCTGCTCTTTCCTGAGAATGCAGCAAAAAAATGGTTTATTTCTCAAGCGTTTTCCAACAGCAAAGTGAATCAGAAAGGGGGGGAAGCCTATTTGCAACCTTGATACAAGCAGAATAACCATATAGCCCTCCCACGTTCCAGTGTACCTAGTTGGTCCTGCCCTACAGTTTGAGAAACAGCGCTGTAGCATTTTTGACCGCCTAAATGAGAATTACAGAGGCAGCAGGAATTGTGCACAAATGGATTCTCATAGACAACATCGCCCATCACCTCCCAACCTCAATCAGCAAAGTTTGATAGTTAACTGATATCTGAGTGGTTGGTTGCCGGCTCACCCTGGCTTCCCACAGTCAGCCAAGTATCAAGCAACGCCAGAGTTGCCAAGGAAACCACAGACTGAATCTGGAGAGCAGCCAGGTCTTCAATAGCAAAACATGCACATTGGTGCCCTGAAGTTGTTCTGTGGTGACTTGGAGGGGAGGTCAAATCAAAGGAAAGAGAAGGAAATGTGCCCTGGTATTGGGCTCGATCTGTCTTCACAGGTTCACGCAGACTTGTGCCAGTGACATCGCTAGTGCAGGTCCGAGTAGATCCACCAGGCCAGCAGAGGCTTACTCCAGAGCAAGGGAACAAGGAGGCTTCCAGAGGTCAAAACACCCCTGTGAGAGGCAGTAGAAGCCACATTGATGTCACAGGAGTTACGGTGGATTAAGCTGTTTGCTAAGCCTCATTACTCCATTCAGGGCACAATCCTAACCTGGAGTTAGGCCAGCACAGGTAGGCCAGCAAAATTTGGCTGGAATAAGGGACATCGTAAAGTATGTTTGGACTACTCTCGGAGTCAGGGAGGATGGCACATGTCTGTGTGCTGGCCTCTCTGACTTTGAGAGTGGTCTAAACATACATTACAGTGTCCCTTGTGTCAGCCAAATTTTGCTGACTTAACTGTGCCAGCCTAACTCCAGGTTAGGACTGCACCCTCACAATGGCAAGGGGACTGATTCAGTACCCCTACGGCTGGCCCATCCATGAGGCCAACTGAGGTAGTCACCTCAGACAGCAGATTAGCAGGTGGCTCCCACTTTTCCCTGTCTACCTCCACTATTCCTTCTCTCCATTCTCCTTGGATTCATCCAGGAAAAGGAGGAGTGGACAGGAAAAAGAAAGTGTAGAGGAGACGAGAGTGGTTGGCTGGAGTTTCCTCTCTTCCTTTTTGAACCCTGGGCCGTACTTAAAGGTGAAGGTGTCCCTCAGGCAACAGGAAGTCTACAGCCTGGGATTCAAAAGTCAGAAGAAAGTTTGGGGTAAGCATTTTTCCAGTTCGGGATGAGGCAATAAGTAACAGGAACAGCAAGTGCAATTTGTTAACTGGGCAAGAGGCTCTGTTCAAGTGATATTCCTCTTATATTTAGCAGGGGGAGAGTAATTGTCTCTCTTCACCCTAGCATTGTGTCTTTTCTAGTGACTTTTCTAGGGTGGCGCGGCCTTCCTCCAGTGCCATTGGACCAACACTACTGCTAATGTCCCACTGCTAACTGGGCAAGAGGCACTTTTTCAAGTGGTATTCCTCTTATATTTAGCAGGGAGAGAGTTGTCCCTCTTCACCCCACGCAGTGTCTAGAAGTGGCTGTTGCTGGCAGTGTTCTGCATTTTTTTTTATTGTGAGCCCTTTTGGGACAGGAAGCTATTTTATTTTATTTATTTATTTATTTATTATTATTGTTGTTGTTGTTATTGTTATTGTTATTATTAAAAAAAAGAACTTTTAAAACTTTTAAACCTGTTTATTAACTTTATGTTGTTTTTTATATTTGGGATGTTCTGTTCTTTTTATGGTTATCATTTTAATGTGTTTTAATTGATTTTAATTTTTAATATATTTTAAATGGTTTTTAACTTTTGTAAACCGCTTCGGATTTTAGAAAAGTGGTATATACTTAAATCTAACAACAACAACTACTACAACAACTACTACAATAAGCCTGTAAACTACTTTGTGAACTTTGTGTTGAAAAGCGGTATATTAATACTGTTGGTTGGTTGGTTGGTTGGTTGGTTGGTTGGTTGGTTGGCCTTATTCCTGTGGCATGCTGGACATGATTCTTTGCTTGTCCAGAGTGTCAGTGACTGCTTATAGCTGGTATGGATAATGGGAATCTATAGCTCTGTCCTTTACTGGGAAACATCTCTTTTCACAGCAACAAACATATGTCCTGATTGCCAGCCACGCCTGCCTTTCCATTTTGGACTCGCATTGATCCATTCAATCAATTTCATCATTTGCACTTCACTCTGCCCACACCATTTCAGATCCCTGGAGATGACCATCATTATGCAGGTTGCTACCCAGGTATGTGAATGCTTATTATCACATACCAGAGACAAAGTCCCCGAAGGAACCATGAAGAGGGAGGCAGGTACATGGAGAGAGAGGAGAGGAGGTGGAGGGGAAGTGTTAAAGACCGTAATCAAGATGCATTCACAAAGCGCACCATGTGCAATGGCCCAAGTGTTAATTGCCAGGCTGCAAGTGTTTACTGAAATACAGCTCTCCATAATTATCCATTTATGTTGTTTATTTTAGAGCCGCCTATGATCACTTCTAAAAATGTAGCAATTACTGTCAAAAATTATAATTTTCACTGGAGCAGTGTACCAGGAGAAGCTCAATATAAGGTCACATTGCAAGCATTCAGATGAACCAAACTCCCACAATTCCTAGGGGCAGGATCAGAGGTGTAGCTAAAGAAGTGCAGGGGGTGCAATTGCACTGGGCAACAAGCTTTAGGGTGGCAACAAGCTAAGCTTGATGCTAGTGGCCAAAATTATAAAAAAAACCTTGGTATGGATGATGGCATTATTAATGTTATATATCATTGGAAAGGTAATTTGATGCAGAATGCAATGAAACAAATCAGAGTGTACTATCTTCATTCTATCAAAGGTTAGGGCCAAAAAACTGAAAACAAAAATACTGCTGTCATGTAAAAATTGCTGGCCTGGATAACTTTTAAGGTGGACAAAAGAAAGGGAGGAACCATGCACACCACCCTGAGCTCCTTGGAAGAAGAGTAGTATAAAAAGGTGAAAAAATGAATGAATGAATGAATGAATGAATGAATGAATGAATGAATGAAT